>WYDI02015995.1:48227-86054 GCA_009867235.2 Psittacus erithacus | reverse complement strand
TGGCCTTGAACACTGCCAGGGATGGGGCAGCCACAGCTCCTCTGGGCACCCTGTGCCAGCGCCTCAGCAGCCTCATAGTAAAGAATTTCCTCCTAATATCTGATTTTCTCCATCTTTATCAGACTTCAGCCATCACTCTCTGCTCCTGTTTCCCAGCAAAACCTTTTTCAGGCAAAGATGAAGTACTTTGCTAGCTGCAAGTAAACACAATGCTGTAGGCAAAAGAACTCAGAGATGGAGGACATTTCCCCCGAAAACAGCAGTGAAAGGTGCTGAGGAACTGGGTTGGTGGGATCTGTGTCCTTTGTGAGCAGGAGCCTGCCATTCACTGAACCTGGCTGTAACAACGTCCCAGGTTTAGAGCAAGGATCTGCTGAAGCACAGTGCAGACCTGAGCTCTCAGAGCAGCCCAGAGATCTGTGTTTCATTTGTGCCTCTTGCTGCCACTTGGAATAAAAATAATCATTTGACTCATGTGGAGGGTTTAAATGGGCAAGTGCAGGCAGGAGGGTGATAATGATGCAGCCTGCAATGAAGGAGTCCTCTGCTGCCAATGTGCCACTGCTTCATTAGCACCTACTACCTCTGACAGTTTAAGTTCCCTTTTTTTTTAGCAACCAGTATGAATAATCCATCTTTAGCACCTTCACTTCTAATACTGCAATAACAGACAGTTACTAGGAAATGAGGCTGAGCACACCCTACTTCAGTTAAGGTACTGCTACCTTGTCTTAAATGTGGCAGGAGTGAAGAGGCAAAGAAAAACCCCAAGGAAACACAATCAAACAGTGTCACAGGTCCTCTTGAAGTCTGCAAGCAGAAACCTGGGATCTCAGTTTCTTTATGAATCATCAACAGGATGTTTTTAAACAAAATCAGAGCCCCCAGCACCCTCCAGCTTTATCTAAGGCGACACCTGAGTGCAAACTGACAGGTCAAACATCCTGTAAGGCAAGCACCGTTTTCACGTTCCTGTTGTTTTTCACACCAGCCATAAAGCTTAATGCTCTAGGAATGCACATTCTGGAGCTCTATTTCCTAAAGCTTTTCCTCTGCATCCTCAGTGAATAACAGGGGGAGAAGGACCTTTTATTTAACAGGTAATAACAGTGGAATTGACCAGTATGCTAAAACAGACTCCCTGTTTTTGATCTGGCTGAGGGGTTACTCCATGGCAACAGCTCGAGCTGCCAATCACAGCCCTGCTCAAAGTAGACTGTGACTTATCTGACAACAAGAATGCCCAAGGGATGCAGAGTCGGATCCAGGCCTCACCTCAAAGGCTGCAGAGATGATCTTGGCTTTCTTGCTCAGCACTGACCCCACAGCATTGAAGTTCTTGTCTCGGATTTCAGCATAGAGCTCTTCAGCAGAGTTGAGCTGGAGCTTCTTGGGTTCTGTGGGGAGATCTTTCCCACCCTCACCCTGCTTCTTCGGGGCAAACTTCTCGGGAGGGAGTTTCACATAAGCTACCAAATGCAGAAAAATAACCCTTACAGAGGGGAACTTCACCAGAAGTAAAGATAAGGAAACGTGTCCCCTGAGCAGGAAACAGGTCTGAGCAGCAAAGCTAATACAAACTCCCAGACAGCTCAGTGCATATGTGTTAATTAACGTGAGACTCCCTGTACTCTCCCAGGGACCCAGAGACCTACACAGACATGATCAGAACCCAAGTGCTATCCACCAAGCTTTCAACAAGGCCTGGAGGCAGCCTTCCAGTCACTACAGCAGGAGGGAATAAAACCCATCAATGCCTCTCTGGAGTTATTCTTTCTGCCTCCTGAAGAGCCACAGACTGCTCTGAACAGCCTTTCACAAACTGTTCCTGTCCCCACAGTGTGGTACCTGAGCTCAGCGGGCTGAAGGGTGAAGCACACGCTAACATCTGTGCTCCCACACCACGTGTTCCGTGCCACTGCGCCTGCCCCAGCCCACATCCACAGCCTGCCCATTCAGGAACCACGCACTGCTCTCAACTTCCCTTCCTGTGCAAAGAGAGCCAGAGCTGATCTTTATGAGCTCTACCTTGGGACTGAACCATCCCTGCACCAAGTTCCAGTGAGCTGCTCCCACATCAGAGTCATTCAGTGAAGCAGAAATGCACCTGAGACACCTCAGCCCGCCGGAGAGCCCTCACTCAGCAGTACTCACTGTTCTGGATCCCATAGATTTCATCTATCAGCCCTTCATAGGTGAGCTGCGTGGCCAGCGGCGTCAGCAGGTCAACATTGCGGTCCAGCAACAAGAGGGTGTCGAAGACTGGGAATATCGAGTTCTGGCTCCCAGGGAACTCGCGCTTCATCCTGATCATCATGTTAGCCACGTGCTGGAAAGACATCACATCCGTCTGGTTATGGTGCAGGCCACCAGAGATGGATTTGATGTAACAGGGGCAGGACCAGAGAGAGCAAACAAAACCCTCCTCTGCTGAGTGAGAGTGACTGAGGCCAAAGCACTGGTTTCATCTCAGGCCGCTCCCTCGTTCCCAAAGGTATCAACTAAACCACAGGTTGATCAAGGAGAGTAAAGTGAGTTAGAGGGAGAGATGAGAAAGCCAAGGCGTGGGCAGCAGGTTACACATTTCCCACTTCATTCAGCCCTGCTGCTACCAACAACCAAGCGTTAAAACTCCTCAGAAAGAACACAAAGGCAGTGTATCTGTGAGCAAAAAGCACACAAAAACACGTAAATCCTCCTGACAGGAAGCCTTATGGAACAGCAAAGGTTGTTCTTTTGGCCAGAGATGACAAAGACCTGAGGCCATGATCCTGAAATTCCAGTACGACAGGAGGGGTCCATGGCTGGATTCAGAAACCCCAGGAACAGCCCCACAGAACAAGATGAGATTTCCCAGCAGCAGCATTCGCCTCACCCGAGCACACTCGCCCTTCCCGAAGATCTGCGGGATGGTTCCGTACAGAGCCTGCAGCGTCATCAGCCCCTTTGCTGCATGGTACAGACTCGTCTGGTCGCTCTCCAGGTAACATTCCTAAACAAGAAGGATTCCTGGTGGAAGGCGCTGATCTGACACAGCAGCTCCCTCAGCAGAATGTGGTCCTTGTGAAGAGTTCAAAGGAGACACAGGCTGGGAAAAGACCGTGGCTGATGACAAATATGAACCCTATCTGTGCTGTCACTACATCACATCATTTGATCAGACGCTGTAGTGATTTTGAACTCCACACCACTCCCAGTTGTGGATGGAGAGAAGTAAGAGAGCAAGAAAGCAACCACAGAGAGCCTCTCCCTCTAATCTAGGCCAATTGGAGCACACAGCACCTCACCACAGCTACCAACAAGCAGCAGCAAGCCCCAGTGTGTCCTCTGGGCTATGCTTAACAAGTTAGCAACGGCCAAAGGAACTCTCAGACCTTTCTGTCCCCAGACACAGCATTCTGAGGGAACAGGACATGTCGCTGGTACGTGACAGCTGTAAGCTCTTGGTGCAGTTTAGAGCACAGCATTAACCCTTATATGTGGCTCTTTGACTGTGCAGTGACACAAACAGTGCTGACTGTTTGCAACAACCAAGTATTTTAATCCTCATGAGTGCTCACTTTGTGCAAACAGCACCAGCAGCTACAGCCGGAGGAGCTGGGGTGCAGCTCAGTGTCAGAAAACACAGAGAGCAGCCACGGCTCAGTGCAGCACCGGGATGAGGCCACGTCTGCTCTGCAAGGCCTGTCCCTGATGCACAGTCACTGACAAACCCTCTGAGAGCCTCTGGACCGAAAACCAACAGCACAAAACCACAACACGTTTCTCCTTGGATGAGTGCTCACCTTGAAGGCGCTCTCGGACTCCATGGAGAGCAGGTCCCCGTCAAAGGGAATGAGGTCCAGGCTGTACTGCTCGCGGTGGATGAAGGACCCCAGCACGCCCTGCTCCTTCAGCCACTGCTCGCACAGCAGGCTGCGGCGCGGCACAAACAGGATGTGGAAGTCCCTCTGGGGAGAGCGGCCTCTGTCCTCCCTGTGGAGTCACAGCACAGGTAACAGCACAGACCATGGGCTGGGGGCATGGAATGCCAACGAAATGGGAATGCTGCATTCGGTTGTTATTACGGATTTCAGCTACTAGCTTGGAATTGTTTCCCACATGCACCCACAGGCCTGAACCCAGGGCGAGGCTTTCCTGCAGTTCTCTTCAATCAAAGCACACGTCACTCCAGCTAATCCGAAGGAACGTGTCTTCCCAACAAGGAATGACCCCCTGCATCCCGAGCCGCAGTGACACCCCCCTGCAGCGCCTCACACCCCAACCCGAGCCCTGACAGCAGCCTCCTTCCAGCCCACAGGTGACAAACCCGGTGTGGCGGCTCCAGGCCCGGCCCATCCCCTCCTGTGGCGGGACCCGCAGCCAGCAGCGCCCACGAGCAGCCGCAGGGCCCGCCCCGCCCGCTGCACCTGAGCACGTTGTCGGTGATGATGTCCATGAGCTCCAGCCGGGGCCTCACGAAGAAGATGATGTTCTTCACATCGGCCTGGGGCAGGCGGCCGGGCTTCAGCGTGAACATCTTCTCCACCTCGTGCTCCTGGGCCGGGGCGGGGGGGGGGGGGGGAACCCGCGTCAGCCCCGCGCGGCGGCAGCACCCGCCCGGCGCGGAACCCCCCGCGCCCTTACCTTGAGCAGCGAATACTGCGCGATGAGCCCGAAGGGCCCGGTCAGGGACTCGTCCCACACGATGGCCTGGGGGGGGGAGCGCGGCGGGGGTCAGAGCGGGTCCCGCCGCTGCCCCTCCCCCCCCGCGCCCCTCCCCCCGCACCTTGCTGCCCGCGCACTTGTCGAGGAACTCGCGCAGCTCGCGCCGCCCGGCCTCGCGCAGCGCCGTCAGGTTCACCCGCCCCGAGCTCAGGTGCGCCGCCATGGCGGAGCCGACGCCGCCGCTCACGTGACGGAGGCCGTCACATGACTTGCAGCACGCGACGGGAGGAGGGGCGGGAGCCCCGCGGAGCTCGTTCTGCTGCACAGCGCCCCCTGGTGGGCGCTAAACCCGCGTCCTCCTGCGCCAAATCCCGCGGGAATGCGCTGGGAGGGAGCTCGGGGCTCATCCACGGGCAGAGGCACCTCCCGCCGCGCGCTGCCACGGATGGGGCTCATCCACGGGCAGGGGCACCTCCCGCCGCGCGCTGCCGGGGATGGAGCGGGCAGTTAAAGCTCTCTATGCAACTCCGATGCACGGACACATACACACATACAGGAAAAGGCTGCTGTACACACAGCATCAGCCCCAGCTCATCCTGACACCTCTGCAATTCAGCGTCGCCTCTTCCAGCAGGTATTTCCTTCCAAAGGGAAAACCAACATCGTCTGTCAGGTGGGATTCCAATGGAACCACCCTTATACTAAAGAACCTCGTAACATCTAATTCCCAAGCTTCCGGCTGCGTTTTGGAGTCGGCAACATTCCCAGGCATCCTCTCACCATATGCTTTTGGTAAGCATTAGTAAAAACATCCCTCAGTGCTGCTAACGCTTCTCTTTGTGTTTACTCACAGGTCACCTGTGTCCCACGCGGAGCGCGTCCCCTTCCCGGCAGCACAGAAAGGTAGGAAAGAAAACACAATTCCTCCTTTTTTTTCCAAAATAGAACTTTAATAGATATATGCATATTTACACACACACGTCACGCACGCGCCAGAGAGAAGCTGAGAGAATGCAAACAAAGGGGTGTCCCACACCAGAGCGGGGCAGAGCTACAGCCCCACTGCAGCAGCTCCGGTTCTTACCTGCTCCACGATTCACACTCACCAAACCACGGCACCGGAGCTCACGTTCACTGAGCAAAATCACAATCACAGGAGTAAAGGAAAACAAAGGAAATGGTTCTCAAACCCCGTCCAGTGTCCAAAACCAAAAAAAAAGCTTAAAAATCTAAATGTACAAATTCAGCCTTAAAATGGTTTAGTGCAAATATGGAAATTAACAGCATAATTTTAAGGTATTTAAATAAGCTTTAATATAACTATAGTGCTTCATTCCTATACACGTTTTCCCATCAACAGATGCAACAGCACGAGCGCATTTCTTGTTAAGAGTGGGGACAAACCCAGAACCTGGGAAGAAACAGCATAAAGTCATTTGTTAAATCATTTATTTATATTCCACTTAAAAGTTTGTTAAAGGGAGATCTGGGGCATTTAAGTAGTGGAGGAGCAAACCAGTTATCAAAGTACTGATTGCGGAGCGGATGGGCCGAGGGGAAGGGGAGCGGGAGGGGCAAGAAACGCTGTCCCTTTCCTGCCATTCAGCACAGGGCAATGCTGGTGGTGGGCAGTGGCTGCCGAGGGCTCAGTCCGTCCGTGCCGCCGGCACCGCGCCGTCAGAAGGTCTCGTCGTCGTTGCAGTCGGCCGTCCAGTGCCCGAACATCTCGCAGGTGTCGCAGTAGGGCCGCTCCTCCCTCCTGCTGCCGTGGTAGGCGGAGTGCGGCGGCTCCTCCAGCATCTGCGCCTGCGTCGGGCAGTCCTCGGTGTCGTGAAGGTCAAAGCAGCCGCAGATGTCGCAGAAGAGGCGCGGTTTCTTCTTGGACAAACTTTCCTCCTCGCTGCAAGAGCGGCACCGGCACAAGTCAAGCAGGGGACTCATAAAGGCGAAAGGCCTGTGTCCCTCCCCTGCCCAGTAAGCTGCCTTGTGATGACTGAGACCAAGGGAACGCAACAGCAGTCAACAAAGAACACAAATCACAAAACCCCTTCTGGAGATCTTCAAACACCTCAAGTACCCCGTAATCCCCTACACTGCAACACTGGCCAGACAGACTGCTCCCTTTGTGTAAGTATGTGCACAGGTACAGACATCAAGGTTTGATGACAAAGGTCACGATCCATCAAACGGGTTTTAGTTCCATTTCTCCAGACTGGATCTCCCCCTCTCAGAGTAGTTACTGGCTTCTTGAGAGCAAAAATGCTCCTCCTCAGCTTGGAAAGGGCCACACTTAACCAAGACTGACAACAAACCTGCTATGATACATCAGTGCTTGTGACTGATAATCAAAGAATCATTTTGGACCTGAAACAGGGCTACATTCAATTGCTAAATTCAAGGGAATGCTATGATTTTCCTTCTCAGCTGCTGCAGCTCACGACTGACTGCTACCAACAGCTCCCCAAGCCAAGGTTTCCTGTAGGATTTATACCTGTCGTAGTTATTTAGCTCCTCTTCGTTGCCGTTGAGGGCTGCTTCACACATTCTTTGTATTTTCAAGTTTAATTCTTCGTTTCTCCTCTGCAGATCCACTATCACTGAATTCAGGAAGTCGATCTACGATAGTCAAGGACAGTCAGCAGCTGGAGGACTGAGCTTCAGAGAAACCAAGCAACCAAGCAATAACCCTCAGACTGACCTGCACAGCCCTGCGTTAACTCTTACAACTGGACTGCTGGGTTACACAAAGCTCCCACAGACAGGACAAAGGAGCATCCCAAAGGACCTCCAAGACGCCCAGCACGATTTCCACCCAGGGAGCCAGGCTCTTCCTCCCAGCCAACCCCTCTCAGAAACATCAGTGGGTCTCAAGCCACCACTGACCACTCGACTTCCTTTTCTAATGTACATTTTGAACACAAATCCCACGTGTAATTCTGATCAGAACCATGTCCCTGCTCCCCCGAGCCTGCAGCTCTGGTGGATACTCCTGGAGCCATCCCGAGGGCAGTGGGACAGCACAGTGCACCCGTCAGCATCTCCTACAGAGATCATAAGCCAGAGCACTGCTGAACGTAACTGAGCAATGCAGACTTAACACAGTGAATATGAGAAAGGAAGCCAAGAAGTGGCACAAACCTCGTGCTGATTGGGAGGAAGGGTTGTCATCAGCAGGGGGATTCAAGGAGGCAGAAAACCAGAAAAAGATTGATGGTTAGTGGATGTTAATTACAGACTTCTGATCTCTGCACACACTGGGAAGGACATCAGGGATCTAACAAGGACTTCAGTCACAAGCAGAAGGTGCTTATAGAAGCACCAGCCTCGTTTCCTAGGCACTCATTGTCACAGGCTGCCTGTTACATGGCAGCACTTCACAAGTTCATTATCATACTCAGACACACATTGCTCCTGTTACCCAGCACATGTGAACTGAGCAGCTTCCTTGCTCCACTGCCTGTACAGACCCTCGTTCTGAGTGAAGTTCTGCAGTTCAGCAGCAAAGACCAACATTTCCAACTGTGGCAGCTCAGCATGGCAGCTCAGCTTGCTCCTTTCCCAGCACTGCAGGTTCAGGTGGCCCCCACCTCATTCCTCATTCACACCCAAGAAACCCTTGGAAAGAATCCAGGGAGCAGCTCCTGAGCGTGCTCTGCTGGGCACCACACCAACAGGCTGCACACCAGAACCTGCCACCCTGCTTTCCTGCTCGCCTCCTCCAGTCACCAGAGATACTTCCCCAGTATCCCTCATCCCTTGGTTCTTACTATTCCCTGTTATTCGCATTTCCCTTCAGAAGCAGGTGGTTACAAGATAAATGTGCCCAATATCATCCTGATTTACAGAATCTGTCAGGAACTGTCTTTTGAAAAGCATCTCCTGTGCCTGCAGATGCGTGGCTGTTTTCTTATGCTGCTGTTCCACATCAAATACCTGCTTCTCCTTTGCGATTTCATCTTGAAGGAGGTTGGCAGCAATGTCACCTTTAAAGGGAAAAAAAACCCCAAGCTATAACATGACACACAGAGCGGCTGAGTCAGAACTGAAGTCACATCACTCTCTAGTCTTACTCTGATCACTCACTGTAAGGTCAGGGTGACTTTTGGGGGGGAACTGTTTTGCCTGCTGCATATTAAATACTGTGCATTACTTATTAAATACGTAAAATGTGTGTGTAGGTGACAGCTGAGGTTCACAAACCCGCAGGGGAATGCTCCTCTGCTGCTGAGACGAGATGGAGCTCAAGAAGCTCAACATCAGACAAGGACGAGTAGATGAAGCATAGGGAGTATCATCCTGCGCCCAGGTAGGTGGTTTTGGTACAGTGCCTACACGGTGCTTTGCAGCTCCCGCAAGGAAACCCAGAATCAGCCTGAGAGAGGCTCTTGCACAGAAGCCACACCATGAACAGGGTGAAGTTTTACGGCTTCTGCACATGGTTCATCTCAATTCAGACCAACCCCACCCCGGTGTCAATGGGGTGCAGGGGCAGCTTTCACTTCTTCAGGTTTCCTTCCTGCGGATCTCAGGTGCATTCTACAAGAGGAAGTCCCATTTCTCAGGAGGTTCAGCTGCAGTTAAGCCTCCTTTCACTACCTGGTAGCAGTGGCAAATACGAGACTAAAGCTGAAGGCAGAGAGTGAGTGCAGAGGCTGCTCTTACCTGAGGAGCCCATTACAGTTAAAGGCTGCTCGTTGTTCTCCTTGAGCTTTTGCTCCAAGCTCTTCACCTTTTCCTCCAGCTGCAGTTTGTCGGATTCCAGCGACTTCACCACTGACTGCAGGGTTTTCGCAGAGGCGTTTTCTCCGCGGAGCACTGTGATCTGTAAGAGTTAGTGAGGGATGCCCAGACATGCCAGTATGAGCTCAGGGCTCCAGGGCAACATCCTTAGTAGCAAGGGCTAAACAACCCCCACAGGTACACACTGGAGCTCGCTTAACCAGGCCCAGAGATCTAGAGGCTTAATGCTGAGGTTTAAGTAGGCTACATTAATAAAGACAATCAGCCAGCTGTTCAGTTGCCAGCACACAAAGCCATATGCTTCCCAGCCATAGCTCGGTCTGAAATGAAGCAACATCTCACTGTTGTCATTTACCTCGTTTCTGAGTTTTTCCAGTTCCTCATCTTTTTGTGTGATCAAGGCACTAGTAACATTGATGGATTTTTGTAAAGATGCTCTCTCTTCATCGATTTCTTTCTGTAATGTTGATTCTCTAAAAGAAAACCACATAAAACCAGAAATCACCTAAAGAATGGATTATTGTGGTCTCCTTAAAGAAGTTTAGTTTAATTCCAAGTAAACCCAAAGTTAAAGCACGGTAGAAATAAACCACTGAGAAGTGGTTCTTAACAAGCGGATTTCCATTCGGTACTTGACTGAGGTTTTATGTATAAAATTCAGATGTTACAACTGTGGAAACAGCAAAAAACTTTACCTAGGGAGCACATGCCAGAATCTGCTATCAGCGTAGCCATTTGCATTTAAAGCAGCAAGTTAACGGACTGGGGAGATACAGGATAAAGAAACACATCGCACAATGTTCCACACAACCTAACTTCAGTTTTGTTACTTCTTGGAAGTTACTAACAAGCAACAAAACACACATGCAAAGCTCATTGTACAAACTGTCATGCAAAGCATTGATGGTGCTGGAAATATCAGCTGGTCCTCACTAAGTTCAGTGTCATCCTTAGTTCCTGACACACGTACTTGGAATTCCTGGGCCTTTGACAGAACCGTTCCGGGCCTCAGCACAAAACCACTTGGGGTTTGTTTCACTTCTGGGAAGAAGAGTTAAGAAATCCACCAAAGCAGGAACAAACCCTTGTCGTGTCCCTGTGTCCAGTTCTCCCAACCTTTACAGCTGAGCTAATAGGAGCTACAACCTCTTCCCACAATTCCTGTCATCTTAAGGCGCTACAGCTTTGATATCCTCATGGTGATGCTAATGAGTCTTACTGACAGGTCACACAAAGCACACAGATGAGTGACTGTCCCCTGATGTGAGGACTTTGGCTGTAAAAGTGCCCTACAAGCTGAAAGGGTTTGGGTTTGTTAAAAAAAAAAAGGAAAAATATTATAATAATAATAATAATAATAGGAGGTTATTACTTAAAAATTGATGTGCAATTCTCTAGGAGGAACTCACTTCTCAGAGCCCTGGGCAGTGCCCAGCAGCCAAGTGCCTACACTGAGCTTCTGCAGGCACAGCCACTTCTCTGTTCCATACATCTCAGTGCAGATGATGAGGCTCTTGCTGCCACCAGCATTGAGCTGCTCCTTTGTCTTACTAGCAGGCATGGCTGAAGACAAATTAGGCTGCCCAAATGTGTACTCACTACACAAAAAGCAGGAGGAGCCAATACTTCAAAGGTACCAAATGGCTTAATGGTTTCACTGAAGTAACTACACTCCCCTCCTTGAGGGCTGTTCAGGGGATTGGGAGCAGAATTCATCCCTTTGTGATGATGCTCAGGAGGAAGGGACAGCTATTAATTGAAATGGAAACAATTTCATACCCACAATATCTACAGTTAGTGAGAGCCACGATACCCAGAGCATGAAGTACAATAAATCTCACCAACTCAACAGGAAATTCAACAATGAGAGCACACTTAATGCAATTCTTTCATTGTTAAGATTATACTCGGGAATGGAAGCAGCAAGTGGAGAATCTGGGGTTTAGAAAAGCTGATGCAGCGACCAAACAAGAACCAAAAGGTTGGTTTGGGGTTTGGTATATTTTTCACAATGAGAGAATTAATAGAAGCAGAAGCACAACAAATTGCAGACTGCACAATCTGGCCTTCAAATACAAGTTAGACTCTTGTTAATAAAAACCAAAAGCGCAGTGGCATTTAACAGAGCTCCCTGCTCACCCTTATGCAGCAGAGCACTAAAAGCACGATGGCAGTATCCTTGGCAGGATCACGTGTGTGCTCTGGCCTAACCCATGTTTTAACACTTTGCTGAGCTGGATCAAAAGCACAGGGGGTGGTGGGGAGAGAAATGTGCCACCGAGGCATGGGACACTGCACATGGGACAGAGCAGAGCTGCAAATCCAGCATTTACTGGGAAGTTCCTCTGGAAGTTGCTGCTCACAGGCTCTGCTGTACCCAAGCCTTCACTGAGCTTCCTGTGCTACACAGGCAGCTACAGAGGGGCAGATGGACACCCCAGTGACTCGGCTCATGCTCAAGAGCTTGTTCTTTAGCCAAGGTTTCCACTTCATGGTCAGATCTTCGTTGCTGAGATCAAGACCAAACATAAGGGGTTTGTACAGATATGGTTCACTCGCCATTTACTGGGATCGGTTTCAGCCACCCCAAGCATTTAGGTGGTTGAAAAAGGCAAAGTTTGTGAGCAAATAAATATGTATTTACAAATTCAATGCAGGAGTCTAGAATACTGTAACACAAGGGGAGAGAAACAAGAGAAGAAAGGAGGAAAGAAAAGAGGGGAAAATGTCCCTGTACGGCAGCATTGGTGTTTCCTTTCTCCAGGAGCCACACTCTACAGCTCCAGCTGCAGGCCCTCAAAAACACTGAACCTGGACAACCAACAGCTATAGTAGGTGTTACACCTATAGCACGTGTAAGTCACAATGCTCTTAACGTAAGTGTGAATCACGGTTCACTGCCAGCATCAGCTGAGTCTGCCCCAGTGATGCTTCAGTATCACCTGTGGTGTGATTCAGACGGTAAACGCAAGCAGTGTATGCTGAACACGAAAGAAGCACACAGTCCTAACCTGCACGAAAAGTCTTGTGGAAACTATCTTATCAGGGAAAAAAAAGCCCCCAGGGAACTGATTTGGTGAACCTGAACTTTTCCCCTGCCAATTCAAGCCCAAAATAGCCTCTTTCCAGCAGGGATAAACAGCAATGAAAACGACTTTGTCACTTCACACACCAGTTTAACATGCACTTTCGTGAGGAGGTGAAAGCACATCTGGAGCAGTGGGAGCCAAGGGGGGAGAGAGGTTTTGGTTTAACATTTACAAAAATCACCCAGATTCTTCCCTTACTACAAAAATAAATTCTAAGAATGAAGCAAATACCTTAAAGTGCTACTGGGGAAGCTTTAAGAATGCAAGATAACAAGAACCACGTTAGAAACATGGAGTAGAAATGCAAAATACTGTGAGGAAGAACTAAATCTGCACCAAGGGGCTATTTGCTTTGGTAAAAAATAGAGACTTTTTCAATATGTGTATATATATTGCTGAGTATTTTACAAAACAAAAGCAAGACACCAAGGGACAAAGGCAGCCAAATATGTACAACAACTTTACTTAAAAAGAAAAAGAAAGAAAGAAAAATAACTATTTATTGTAACGTGGATAGACTTTCTTGAGTCTTACCATTAAAGACACACAGATATAGCAAGGGAAGCAAGGGTAGGAAAGGGAAGAGAGAGGAATGAGATGAGTATCGATAAATAGCGCAAGCTCAAAGACAGTCAAGACAGTCAACAACCCACAGAGAACCTGAGGCAACACAGAACCCCCTTAGACTCAAAGACCAAACTCCTGTCGCTCCCAGCCTATTTCATACAGGGAGCTGCTAAAATAGAGGAAAAGAATAGCTGGGGGTGGAAGGAAGGTGAGAAAACTGCTGGAGATCTGACCTAACAAACAGAAGGATGGCTCCTTCTCAGTATCTCAACTACTTAGGACAAAAGGGAGAAATCCTCGCTCGTCTCATCACCAACTCCAGTGGGATTTGGGAATTTAGAGACTTCTCAACTTAGCTCTTCATTCAGCCTGACTTTTCTGTTAGCAAACAATGCCATATGTGGCATGTTTTGACCTCTAGAGCCTGCGCTCTGTGTCACTGACATTGATGTTAATGGGTTTATCCCTTCTATTGGAGTTTATTCAACACTGTTGAGGAATGTCACCAAGCCAGTGACAAACCTGAGCATCTCAGTGTAACCAACTGATGTTTAAATGCACTGTAATGATTTCATAGTTATCGAGATTATTGCAGGCAGCTCACACAGCATAGAAACAGGAAGAAAGTCAGAGCCACACACCTTTCTTTATACAAGTTACCAAAGAGTTTGCCTGTTAAAATGTATGCTATGAAACAGAACTGCTGGAAAGTACTGCATGAACCCTGGGTCGCCATCCCTCCTTCCTCTCCTCAAGTAACTTTCAGGAGTTACACTATTTAAAATGCACATTTTAAAACACATTAAATCAGGCTATAAACAGCACTCTAAGCTGTCAGCAGCACTAATATCCCCCTTTTCCCTCCCTGCCTCCACATCAAATATCCTGGAGATGATCCTCAGCTGGTGCAAGCATCCTAATTAGTGTGGATGTCAGTTGGTCTTTACATCAGCTGAAGATTTCTCTCCTTGTCTTCTCCTTCACCTCATCTTAAAAACTGAACTTACTCTATTCTGTGGCTAAAGGCTGCATCAGAGCTGGAGGTTCAGCTCCTGCCTCTCTGCAGAACAACTGCCCCAACTCATATGTTCTCTGAAGGAGCGTTAGCTTGTGCCATACCCGGGTGCCTTCAGAAGAGTGCGAGATGTACCAGAGCATGACCAAGCCCCTGAATAACTGATTAACAGGGACTGGCCCTGGGACCAGTGTGTAACGCCGAGTAGCTGAAGATGTGCCCTCACTGCTCTTTGCTGTGGCCATTACAAATTCAGGATATTTAGCAGGGCTGGTTTGTTTTCCCTGGCACAAGGGAGGTGTCATGCAGAGCTGCATCTTTTTCTAAGGATTTATGTAACTGCTTTTGACAGCCCACATTTCCCTAAAGGACACTGTGCCCATCAGCTTCCATCCACACTGCAGAAACTCAGTGGGACCATTTATTGAACAGCTCAGTTTACAAACGGATGCCCCAGTCACCCAGGACAAATCTCCTGGTGTTTAAAAACAGTGCTGAATGAACTGCAATAGCGACTGCCACAGGGAACTCAACATCCCAGGATGATGAGAACAATCCGGTCAATGCTGAATAGCTGCTGCTTTCCTCTCTTGTCTTTCTTTTTTTAAGTAACAACTCTAGCTTAACTGTGTTTTCCCATTATTCCTTAAGCACTCGATGGGGCGGACCTGTGTGTGTGTGCTTTAACCTGACTGAGGGACAATCCAATACTCCAGAGCAGACAAAACCCAGACACAGAACTGGCTACTGGAAATGAGAAGAACTACTACCATACAAGAGGTGCATAACTAAAGAGGAAAACTACCACTGCTTACATTAATAGTTACATTTCCTTCACACTTCCAATAAAGCACACGTGGAAATTACCATCTGTAACGTGTGTGACCTCAGCACTTTTAACCATGACACCACAGAACAGAACTGCTTGCTTAGCAGTGCCTTTGCATTATGTTTTTCTGAAGGTTTCTGTAGGATTGCAGAGTTAAACACACATCAGCAAAAACCAACTTACCTCTTTTTCATCTCTAATAACTGGTTATTGAGTACTGATCTCTCCTCTTCCAGCTGAAACACAAGTACAAAAAGACTGCAGTTAATACACTAAGGATTGTTTCCTCGGTATGATGTATCAGAGTAGCATTATCATTATAAAACAAACATGGGAGAGGCTACAGAGCCTAAAAATCCTCAAAGGAACTGATTTTCTATGCAAACTGTTCAGTGACAAGAACATAACTCCTGAGGGGCTATTACTGCTTTACACAGCATTTTCATGTTTTGTGCACACACGAAAGGTGTGAGGCTGGTATTGCCTTAAACACCAAAGAGAACCATAAGCCTTCATCTGCCTGGCTAAACTAGCCCAGTATTGGTGAATTACTGGATCTGCTGTGGCTCTGACCTGGATAACTGTGCTACTGATTCGTGTTTGTTACTGTGCTGCTATTTAGAGATAAGTCATTGATCCCTAAAGCTGTCAGTCTGGTGTTGGTTCCTGAATCCTGAACCTCGGACTCAGTGGGGCTACCGTAAGCTCTTATAACTGGTAAGGCCTTCAGCTGCAGACATTGCTGCTGCCGGTTCTTGGGGTGCAAACCAACAGGAAAAGCAAAACAAGACACCCAACCGTAACTTGCACAACAACAAAGCGTAAAGGCAGCTTACACAAACCCTTACAGGCAGGAGACAAACACACAGAGGGGAAAAAGAACGTGAAAATTCGGAGTAATGTTTCACTTGTAAATCTGCCTTTCCTCTACCAGCACATTTCTCTGGTCACGCCGTGCAGCGTTCACCTGGCCACGAGCCACAGTCACCCTAGGAGAAGCTTGACTTCCTGGTGTTTGTGCTCTTGACTGCCACTCGAACTGGGCAAACCTCACAGTGACACTGTTCCCCCTTTGCTCCCAGAGGCCATGCCCACAGTGCTCTGTGATGCTCCCCTCTACCAATAGCTCTCTTTTCCTAAAAGACTGTGGTCCCTGTTTAACTTGGAAAATCCTCCAGCATTTGCAGAATGCTCCCAGGCTGTGAGCATAACCCCTGTGTCGCCTCCCTTTTAGTTTTCTGGCTGTGGAGGGGGCAATGGTTTTTATACAGACCAAGATAGAAATGGATTAAAAGACAGAAGAGTAAAGGACAAGGTACTGGGGGGTTGTACAGCTTCCAGACCCCTGGTGCAGCTGCGCTGAGTCATGGATCAAGCCTTGAGCAGCTTCTTGGTAGAAGGGGAGAAAGGACACCTCTTCTCTCATCACATTCATCCTGCAATCTGCTCACTCTCGTTACCCTCAGAGCAGACTTCTCACATACCTTTAATAAAAGATGGACTGGCTGAGCTAGCATAGATGTTTCTGCTCTGTTTCCAATGAAGTTAAAATACCTTGGCAGGTCTGAGGCTCCCAAAATGCCACCACACACAAACTGAAGCCAGAAAAGTTCCCCGAGCTCAATATCTGAGTGTGAATCTTTAACTAATTACAAACAGCTAATTACTTACGGATCGATACAGCAAAGCATCTTTAGCATAAGACACTTTAACCTTTAGATGTCAGGATAAATCATTCATGAAAGAGTGTTCATTAAATTTGCAAAGTGTGTCACATGCAGCCACAGATTCCCTACCCCAATTGACTACACACTCGCTAGAATTTAGAGTTACCATAGTGACTGCTCAAAATACTCACACCATATGCTCGCTACCTTCCTTAGTGCATCTGAACAGGCACATGCGCTCACACGGACCGAAGTGCTGCTGCTTGCTGAGCTTTCACCTCTACTGCCAGAGTTTCTGTATCCTCTGTGTGAAATGCAGCTCCAGGAGGAATCCTGCCCTGTCAAACCTCTTCACTGCTACCACCAGCACTCGATCTCTAAAACCTAACAGAGTAATTCATGGTAGCAATGTTCTTCCATCCTCCATGGGCATCTGGAACCAGT
This sequence comes from Psittacus erithacus, assembly GCA_009867235.2. Classification (NCBI taxonomy): domain Eukaryota; kingdom Metazoa; phylum Chordata; class Aves; order Psittaciformes; family Psittacidae; genus Psittacus; species Psittacus erithacus. The sequence goes on along the minus strand of WYDI02015995.1, from coordinate 69,056 downwards.
GGAGTCCAAAGCTCGCTGCAACTTGGTGCCTGGACATGAGTACACGCATCCAAGCGGTAGCAGGGCAGAAGCAGTGTTGGGACCCCTGGGCCTGTGCTACCCCAAGAGTAAGGACCCTTGAGGCTAGTTGGTTTTGTTGCCATTTCATTAAGACAACTCAGTAGGGGCAGAATGAGGGGACTTAAGGTCAGTCTTAAGTGCCCCAGAAATACCAAAGGCCTCTTCCAGCCTTTCAGGAGGCTGTGCAGCTTGCTACACCTGAAGACACCACAGCCCAAATAGTACGTTTAGGAAAGGCAAAAGGTGGCATTCCCGTGTTTCCGAGATTCAGACTATCTTTCCCTTGCAGAAGGCATCACGCAACACGAATGACTGTGGAAGGCAAACAGACTGTTTCTCCAAGCTCCAGCAGATCTTCCAGATCTTTGGTCTTGGAGCTGTCTACTCGCAGGCAGAAAAGGCTGTGGTGCAGGTGAACTGGGCATATTCCAGTTTCCAAGGTGACTGACTAATCGCTGTCACAGGTTCAGCTGTCCCTCCTGTTGCCAAATCCTTTTCCAGTTACAACTCCTTCTGAAAATACCAGGTTGCCTCCAAGACACTGAAATAATTTAGGATCCCATGTGGGTGTGGGGAGCAGAGCTCCCACTGGCTGCTCAGGATGGCAGCGTTCTCTTACCACGCCACTACTCAGATGCTGCATGAGTCAGTGGTTGAGCCCACACGTCTGGGACTCCTGTTCATCATCTCCAAAGGCTCCTGAAGCTGCAGGAGCTCATGCATTACTCCTGTCAGCAGCCAAAAGGATTCAGAAACTGGCCAGATCCATACTCGCCCATCCTCAGTGTTTCCAAACAGGACCCCTAGAGAAAAGCCAGCCTCTTGGCTTTAAAGGTATTACGCTCTGCTGCAGGATGGAGGAGATGTCCCTGGGAACAGCCCTCTCTTCTGCACCAGTGCTACCTCAGAAAGGCAACAGATAAATCCACATCTTCTGCATTCTTGCTTTTGGACAAGATTTTCCAAAGATCTCTTCACGTGGCTGTCACTGGAACTGCTCCACAAGAACTAATCCCACCGTGTTTAATGACTGTAAATCTAATTTCTCTTTTGGCAAGCACCAGTGCTGCAGGCTGGGTAACTGAGCCCATGCTGATTCCAGCAGCATGTGCAAATGAATTTAACTTATATTTTACTGTTATGTTTGAGTCATTTTCTCCCCTAGAAACCACCACCAGAAAACCATCTTACACCAGTTCCAGTCCCCCAGTACCCACTACCTGGCTGCAGCACTCTTCATGTACATGCACAGTATGAAGTTTAAGCAGGCATATATGTGCCCAGCACTTTAGAGACAGAGTTCAGCCAAGTGGTTTTAAACAGTATCATCCTAAACACTCTTCCGCTTATTGGGAAGGGGGAGCAGGAATAAGGAGGAGGAGAATTAAACAGATTTCCTTTGCACCGCGTAGATATCTCCACAGTTGTATAACAAAATTTCTCCCGACAGAAATAGCAAGTGTCTGTTAATACATTTGGCTAAAGCTTATTTAATTTACTCTCATTCCCAAGCCTCCAAAGTATCCTCCATGGGTTATGCAACCTTCTGCCAGCCTGCAGCTCTAACCTCCCCATGCAGGTGGCTTCCAAATGTATTTTAAAACATCCTCAGCACAACTCATGTTTCAAGCACAAACATGCAGTGCAACGTCACCCGGCACCAGCGGAAACAGCACACACAGAGAGCAGGGAAGCTCCCAGCCACTCTACCTTCTGATGGCTCGTGACTTCGTCCCTGCTCCTGCCCAGCTCCTCGGCAAGTTTCACGTTCTCCTCTTGCAAAGCTGCAAGCTGCTGGGACTTCTGAGCTGCTGCCAGCTTCAGCGCTTCGCTGCGAGGAGGACAGGGAGAGCATCGTTACCATAGGAACCCGAGAGGCAGGAAAAAACTGTGGGAGAGAGTCAGCTTCACAGCTTGGAAAAATACATCTGGGTCACGTGTCTAATGGGATCTGGGAGGAAGGTGGCAATCCGCACCTCGGATGAGCGGGGATGGGTTTAACCCTGAAAGCAGCAGCAGCACAAAACTCCTTTTGTGTTCAATGTAGCTGATAGTAAAAGAAAAGAGAGTTCAGAGCGTGAGTTCTGCACGCTTCCAATGATCTGCAAGTGCCTGGATTTGGAAATACAGGGCAGGGTTTGACAAGAGGGTTGGCAGAGTTTATAGCCAGGACTTTCTCAGAAGTGAACTCTGAAGCCAGAGGTAAAATTGTTAAGAGAAGAAAGAAAGGAAAAGGGGTAAAAAGAAGGGAAAAAAAAACCCAGCAAAAAGCTCATAATTCACTTTCAAAACACTCCCTGCAAGGTCTGATATCCAACCATACAGGAACGTATGCAAGATTATAGGAGGCAAAAGTATCTGATCTATTCCAGATACAGATACAAACCTGAAAATGAGACAAAACAAAAGCTGAAGGAGAAAAAGCATTAGCAGGTCTCACGAGGTTGCTGCCAATGGGTGGTTCCCTTAAATTAGCTTATTTTAACAAGTTTTTGAAACATAAAGTGGTTTGGATGCCTGCCTGCAGCACAAGTGACTCGCACACGTTTTGAGGAGATTTTTGGTTCTTGAAAGACATGAGAAGGTATGTCTTATTTCATTAAGCAATAATTTTTATGACTGTTTTGTTTCATAAGAAACAGTCTCATACTCCTATTGCAATATCCAATACTGCACTGACTTAAACCCTCACTGGAATATTAAAAATACTTTTATGACTGCGGGAGGTAGAACCCTTAAGTCAGAAACTTACTCAAGCACTTCAAAATACACGGACTCTCTGCTCTGTCTCAGATTTAAACCAAAGGAAATCTGATTTACTTTTGGAGTTCAGAATGTAGCATGACTAAGATTTTCCAACCATTTCTTCTATCTGCTCTCACCTTGACCCATTTCCCATCTGACCCACCTAGACTGGATTAAGCAGGAAAGCTCGCGTCAGTTCAAATTATCTCAGTACAGCTCTACTTGCTGATGCAGGAACACACCTATTTTTAACCATGACTGTTTGCAGTACTAACCTGTTCTCCTCTCTTTGCTTTTGGTGCTGAAGCAGAGATTCAGGGCATTACAAAAAAAGCACACAAAATCCTGGGGTCGAGTTGTGTGTAATACTTGCCTGTGTTTAGTGCCAAGGAACTTTAAACTGATAGCTGCAAGTGCACTCAGCAGTGCTAAATGAGTACACAAGCCCAGCGGGTATTTCTGCTTTTCTTCATCCTCCTAGGATGAAGCCTTCATCCATGGAAGGCTCTTTTACAGCACACACAGCACACACTGTCACTCCAACATCTCCCTGCCTCCAAAAGCTGCTGTAGAGGCAGCTGCATGTCCCTGCCTACAGTCACAGCTCCTGTGGGCAAAATTTTTCCTCTACTCTCCCATGCAAAGGCACCACCTTCATCAACCAACCTCAGAAGGATGTTCTGCTGATCCAGCAACATCTATTATCAAGCTAATTCCTTACTCTAATTAAAGCAAGGCAATGCACAAAAGAGTTATAACAACAAAGTTCTATTAAAAAACAAGGCAAGCTTCCACATATCCACAACATCTCACAGCAGGAATGATCAGAGACCACATTCAGCGAGAGCCTATGACTAAGTTTAGCCTTAAAACATAAAATTAAAACCCCACAAGGTGGTCCTGGGAACACCTTTTAGTGCTGGAGATTTTCAAGGCAGCGTCTTCTATAAATAGCTTCTGCTTGACAAAACACAGTCTAATATATTTTGTCTTCCCACCACACCAGAATCTACTAGCCCCTTGCTGTTCTAGCGTTGGAGCAACCACTCTAGAGATAATGATTTTGCTTCGGCATCTCTCACAAGCACTGAGGCAGTTAGGAATTGCTCATGGAGTGAAAGCTGCCTGTCTCAAAGGAGGTTCCTGTCTAATCAAGCATGCAGGTTTTTAAAAGCAAGCAGCAATAACTGTCAGTCACACAAACTTGGTGTTAATTTCATGTGCTGATTTCCTTTGTGTCCTGACTTCACCTCAGAGCAGTGGTTAAGAACTGTCACAAAATGACTTATGGAAATACTAATAATAACAATAATGAATTAGTCAAAGCTGCTCTTAGCTCTCAGTCCAGATTCCAGCTCTCATCCGTAAGTCAAGAAATTCTTCTCAGAGCACAGTGTGTGACATCTCTGAAAGCTGGAGGACACACAGCCCCTGCAGCAATAACCAGGACTTTTGCTCAGGGTGGCACACCAAAAGCTTTGATACACTGAGATTCCATGGGACAAATTACTTTATATCAGATGCTTTACAGTTAATTTGTTTGTGTACAGTGTTACACATCAGTAGTAGTAGTGGCGGTAGTAGTACCTATGTAAGAGGTAATTGCTCAAATAAAGCATCTCAAATGATAAGCAGTTAACGCTAATTTCACATACTGTATACAGCATTTGTATTGTACCAGTTAGAAAAAGAAGAACCAGATTTCCTATAACCAAAGCCACTTGAAACTACTTAACACTCCACATGTAATTAAATCCAAACAGAATTTCTTCATGATAAAGCTTTTAAAATAACCTGGTGCCCTCAGGTGGCAGAACTCTGTACTTCCCCCAACAAACAAATCCTTTCAGACAATGCTTGGAGTGAAGGATTTGCTTCAACACCCTTCACAGTTCAGGAGCAACACTGTGGTTTCAAGTCCTACACGTGTCCAACTGATAAAGCAGATTATTAGGTCAAAATTAAAATATTAGGATACCAGAGAGGTACTGAAAGTCACTTTTTCATAAAATGAAAGGTAAATGTATCCACAAAGGAATAGTTCAACAGATTTAACACTGAAATACTTACAATTCTTTCCTAAGTTCTTCCACTTTCTTGTTCTCCAGATTTAGCAGCTCTTTTGATTTATTAAGTTCCTCTTCATTTTTCAGGTTGTTTTGTTTAAGCATGTCCAACTTAAAGAGGGGGAAAAAAAAGCCTCATTACATGAATGGAACTACACAATTCAGTCAAAAGAAATGCATTCCTGTCAGAGATCTCGTTGCATGGGACAAGTTGTTGTCTATTTACTGAGCTTGTACTGACCATGTAAACACCACAAGCCTGTGAACCTCACTCGCTGGCATTTGGTGACACAATATATTGTATAACAGATAATCTCCAGCCACTCTCATGGCATTACAGCACCCTGTAGATTTTTTATGTTAATCCAGAAAAGTGAATGCCTGCAATTATTCACGTCACAGCTTTTAATTCTTGAGCCATCACATCTCACTGGAAGTCATCACTGCTCCAGCACAAGCTGTGGTGTTTAGGGTACCCCAGCTGTTCACTACCCATTACTATGGGAGCTGCAAAAGCCCAAAGAGCCAGAGACCCACAGAGTGCTCTACATTTGCAGAAAAGATGCCAGTTCAATGTTCAGACTAAATACAAAAGACAGTTTGTCACTGCACCAAGATTTAAGGGACTACCTTACCTGCTGTATGGTATTTGAAACCACAGCAAAATACGGAAGGACACAGGTCATCTGGCTATGTCAAGCACCTAGATTTGCCATTAATATGTATGCATCTAGTAAGCCTTTACAAGCCAGTCAAGACTGAGTATTGTGGTGGGAGAGTGACAGAATCCACCTCTTGCCCAATCCATTCTCTGTAATTCAATAGTTCTTCCTTACAAACCAGGCAAAACTTTTAATAGAAAAGCATTTAAATGTGCTTACTTCATTCTGTAGCTTCTCATTTGTCTGTCTAGAGTTCTCCAAAGAGGCCAAAGTTTCAATGTTTTCTTTGTGAATGGCATCTTTCTCTTTGGTCACCTTCTCCACAGTCTGGATAACATCATCTGCTATTTTGGCAGCCTATACGTAAAGGTGGATGGAGGGGAAAAAAAAAAGGTATTACCAAAGGGATCTCTGAAGGCAAAAGATGAACCACAATACTTTATGCACAGCCCCACGGTTTGCCAGCTGTTTCTCAATTAAATGAGGACTTCGACTGGGAATTTGCATTTTGAAGCTGCATAAAGTATAAAAATGAGACATGAGAAGATTCAATTCCATGCAGAAACAGATCATAACCCCATGCTTGTGTTACCACTGAGGAGCCCCACTGCTTCTTATTTAACTCCTGGATTTCTAATTACCACCGCTGTGATTGCTCTGAGGCTGCTAACCGCTTTAGACAGTAGTAGTTCAGTAATATTCACCTCCAACAGTGTTCTGTGTTCAGAAAATGTGGATTTACAAAAAGCTGTTCAAAATTTGAGAAAGAATTCCAAATTAAATAGGAGACAAAGCCAATTACTGCATTGTTTCAGTGTTGCTCATTATGCCTTCATGAAAAGAAATACTTCACAAGCATATTAAAATACCTCGATGGGCAGAATACATTCCTATCGGGTATCTTGATTCCAAAGGATATTCAAAGTGATTTTATGGGCTTCAAGCCACACAAACTGGAAATCAAAATGCTTTACAGAATTTGCTGGTGGTGAATACCAAACACTTCTGTGAATAAAAAGAACACCAGGATTGTCCATGTCTTTAACAGACCAAAAGCCCTGTAATGTGAATTTAAATGGTTCTCTTACACTGCTTTTTATCCAATTACATTGACAGGAGCAGTGGGTTGGTTTGTATTTTTCCAAGTAACTCAAATTTGAAGTTTGTTGTAATTTAACATAAAAGCACAAAGGTCTAATCTGAAACCTCTTCTCTTACTATTCTAGCTTTTAAGCTGCAGAGTACCTTCAACAGAAGGAGCTGCTCCATTTCTCCTGCCAGATTCTAGAAACAAAACTTCCTTTTATTCACAGCTTATGTTGTTTTCTTGCAACATTCAGCAACAACATGGGCTTTTACATTTAGAAATAATTTTGTTTTCAATATTAAAGTGTCTTTCAGACTCACAACTTGAAAAAAACCCAAAGTAATATATGGAGAGAGACCGTAATTCCAGCCTGCTTATACCGAGATGAAGTGCTGATTGTGCAATGAAGTTCAGAGAGGAAACCACCAGGTTAGTGCTCAGTATTAGTATAACCATATTTGATTATTTAACTATGTGTTTCAATACCTCAATTTTTTGGGCTATTGTTTGGGCCTGGAGAATCTCAATCTCTTTTAGTTTCAAAGCCAGATTGTTCATCTCCTCCTGCAGCATTTGATTTTTGCCCTGAGACACCAGCAATTTGCTCGAGAGGTCACTATTAGTGTGTTCTAAAAGTGCTACTTTGTCATGCAGTCTATAATAATCCTTGGATAATTTCTCCTGCTCTTTTAATCTTTCTTCCTCAATGGTGACCAGGCTTTCCTGTTCAGCACGCAGGCTGTTGTTTTCCTGAAGTAACTTCATTCTCTCCTTCTCCATCACCTCATGCCTGAGTTGAAGCTCACCCAACCTCTTGGAGACGCAGCTGTTCAAGTCCTCAAGCTCTGCTTTGGATTTAGACAGGGAAGTCAAGTCACTCTTCAGTCGCTCGATACTGGAAGCAAGCTGCACCATCTCTCTACAGAGGGTTTCTTTTTCTTTAATGATTTCCACCACTTTGGTTTCAGATTTTCCTTTCTCCTGCACTAGAAGTTCTTTCTCAGTCAGGAATTCTTTATTTTTCTCTCTCAGCTCTTGTATCTCCTTTTCTAAGAAGCTGATGTTGCTTTGAAGTTCCACACGTTCTAACAAGAAGGACTCCTTGTCCAGTTTTCTGGCTTCCTTTTCTATAGTTAAGTTTTCTTTCAGAATTACAACCTCTCCATTTAATTTCTGACACTGACCTTGCAATTCAGTCCTCTCTTTGGTCAGTGTTTCCTTCTCAGAAGAACAGGTCTCATAGGAAGATGACAGGACTTGCCTGGCACGTGATACAGCAGCCAGTTCGTTTTCTAATGTTCTTCTGGCATCCTGGGCCACTTTCAGGAGCTTTGAAAGGTCACATTTACAGGCTATCAACTCTTGATTTTCTAGGGTCTTTTTATTTAATTCTTCCTTGAGGGCTTCAATGGAATCTTGGAGTGTGGTATTCTCTTGGGCCAGAGCTTTCTGGGCTGAGACACACAGTTCACGTTCATTCTTCATATCAGAAACTGCATTTGCAGAAGACTTGTTTTCTTCAAGAAGCTCTAAGTACTTGTTCTCCAACTCCTTCTTCTCTTGGAGAAGAGCTTTGTTGTGCTTTTCCAATTGCAATGACTTATGAAAAACAGATTCCTTTTCTAAGTTCAGTTTGTTTATTTTCTCAGTAAAGTCTCTCTCAGCAAGCACGGCATCTGCTGCAGCCTTGGCAAGCTTTTCTGCAATTGCATTATTCTCATTTAAAAGTTCCTCCCTTTCAGCCAAAAGCCTTTGCTCTGATGAAGAAAGAGCCTCTTTCTCTTGAAGTAACTGAACACATTCAGAGTTTGATATCTCTCTTGAGGCTTTCATTTGCTCAAGAAGACAAGAGAGACTAGCAAGGGAATCCTTCAGCTCTGTATTGTCTTTCATCACCTTTTTAAGTTCTTTATGTTGAGTCTCTAGCTCTGTTTTCATCTCTTCCGTTCTCACATTCAATGTTTGGTTTTCACAGACTGTATTGTCTAAACTCACACGCAGCTCTTCTATGCTTTTAAGGAGCATCTCCTTCTCGGACTGCAGGCTCTCAGTTGTCTGCAATAGACTGTTAACTTCATTTTTTAAGGCTATGTTTGTATTTTTAAGATCTAAGTGTTCATCTAGGGCTGAATCTCTCTCTGCAGTCAGAGTTGACACCTCCTGCAGTAGCTTTCTTTGGTCTTTGGCCAGTGCCTCACATGAGCTTTCCAGCTTCTGAATAACATCATCTTTGTCTTTAACAACTGCATCTTTCTCTTCCAATAGTTTCTTCTGATAATTTTCCAGTTCCTCCCACTCCTTGACATGTTTCTGACAAGCCACATCCATGGCATCTTTGTTGGCCTGAAGTTCTTTCAACTGTTGGAGCAAGGCTGACTCTGAAGACTGGAGAGCATCGTTTTCTTGAGTTACCTTCAGGAGTTCTGCCTGTGCTGCCTCTATTTCAGAGAGTAATCTGCTGTTCTCCAATATTAGTGCTAACTTTTCTGAGCTTTCCTGCTGGCTTTTGGCCTCAGCCTCTTCCTTCTGCTTTAGGATTCTCTTATTTTCTGAATTAAGTTCTTCTTTTATTGTCCAAAGTTCTTCTTGGTCTTGTTGCATTAACGAAACCTTTGATTCCAATTCTAGAAGTTTTGATAACAAGGAACCTCTCTCTAATTTTAAAGCATCTCCTTCCTGTGCCAAAGTCTCTTTTTCTGATATCAAACCCCTCATCTTGTCTGACATTAGTTCAAGTTCTTTTCTGGCTGATGCTAACACAGAGCTTAAGGACTAAAGAAATAAAGTCAGGGAGAAGGGAAAACAAAAATGAAATCAAGCAAAAAATGAGAGATGTGCTTTAAGGGTAAACAGTGCTATTGTCATTTCAGTTTGTAGAAAGTGTATACACTGACACACAGTAACTGTGTGAACTCACATGTTGAACCCACCCCTAATATTTCATCACAAAACACCTGCCATCTGCAAGAAGAAAACTTTTCAGTGATTAAGTACTAATAAAAAACTCATCATGGTTTGCAGGTTCCTCTGTACAAGACTCCATCTTGCTTTTGAAAATACTCTGAATGAATTTCCTGGATGTAAATTACTCAGGAAGAGCCGCAGAATGATTTCCTGAGAATCCAAGTGAACTAAAATGCAGGCAGTTGTATTAGATACTGACTTCCCATTCTCAAATTCTTCTCATGATTCTATCAAAAATATGTTGTCATAACCCACTGAATTCAAAACACCACGAGTGGCGTATCTGAAGTTAGCTTGTGTGCCAATTTATACACTAAATATTATGCTAAAGCATACAACAAAGACTATAGCAAATAACTAATGAGGGATGAAAGCAAGCAGTAATGTCAAAGAAACAGAAGAAAAAAGAATTAAAATTATTAAACTCAAGCTACATACTACATAGTTGCAGCATGTAATTTAGGGTCAAACTACGGAAGAAAATTTCAGGTGTGTAACTTATATGAAATAGTTCACAACGTATTTAAAATAATTCATGCATTTAAAAAAACCCCAGAGAATAACATCTGGCTCCAACTGACTGCGTTGAGCCTGATATCCATGAACATAAAATGCCAGTCTCAAAGAAGTGTATTTCATGGATTCTTGTCTGATCTAGAGAAGACAACCTGTTAGCTGTGTATACTTCTCTTCCCTAACCAGTATTAATCCACCCTGGAGAAGTTCAAGTAAGAAACACTGCAAAAATCTTCCTATGAAATGGTGAAGCCAAGCAAAAACCAGGGATTCACCCAAACGGAAAGAGAGGGAGTGTGAATGACTCGCAGAGTACCCAAGGTACGTACTTTGGCCTCTTCCGCTTGCTTCCTCAGCTCCTCAGCCTCTGTTTCTAAGTCAGCGTTTTTCTTCTGTGCAACTTTCAGTGCCTCTTCTGCATCCAGCAAGTTCTGCTTAAACCCTTTGATATCTGCATCATGTTTAGTGACCAGCTCAGAAGTTTCCTTTTCATACTTTGCCTGTAGATCCTTATACTGATTCTGGCTGGTCTCGATTTGCTTTTTCTGATAGAAGACAAAATTGGAACACAATTAAAGAGCAGCAGTACAGTATTCTGCACACAGCTACTGCTTTTACAGTTGTTCTTACCATGTCCGTAAGTTGGTCCTGCATATTTTTCAGTTCTGCTTGATGAATCCTGAGGGCTTCTTGCTGACTCTGCTCAGCTTTCTGTGTTGTCTGCTCCACGTTTTTCTGAAGCTGAACAGCCTTTTCATTTGCTTTTGTAAGCTCAAGTTGTATTTGCTCCAACTGCCTAGAAAGACCAAATAAAAGAACATTACTTTTTGCTGACAGCACAACAAGCTCAGAGATGAAAGACTCAAAATTACACTGAAGTTCTATGTTCCATCCAAGCATTTAGAAAGACATTTAATTATTTAACACATAGAGGATGTTCTGTTAAATTAAATACACATAAGTGAGACCAAGCACTTGCTTGTGAGCAGAGCAACACAGCTGCCAGCTACTTTGCCCTCTGTCTGGGGTTTTGCAAAGGTGAAGAACAACTATTCCACATCCAATTTTTATTTGGAACAAAACACATTTTCTCTTGCTAGACAAAAATGTAGAAAAGTTTTTTTATATATCCATAAATCAAGCTTATCAGATGCTCACAAACCAGTTTAGATTATTGACAAGGTCGTTTACTCTGGGCAATGAGATGCATGTTACACAAGAACTTTAGAATTGTAAATGTTAGATGCTGTTCAGATCACTCTGAGGAGACTGCTTTGATTAATTCAGTTTGCTAGAACAAGACCACTTGTCACATCAATGTGACACTCAGGAGCATCGTGTTCAGATAATTACAGAAAGATAAGATGAGAAGCTGGAGTGCAGGAGCAATGAATTACTGTGACACTGACAGAATACCTTTCTTTTAAACGGAGTTCATCATTCATTTTTGTAAGCTGGGCAGAGCTGTCTCCTGAAGACTTCATGATTTCTGCAATATCATTTTCAAGTTTGGCTTTAGCTTCAACCAGTTGCTGTTCTTTCTCTTCTCGCTCCTTCAAATTCTTCTCCATCACTGAGCAAGACAAAGGTGGTTAGTCAAGCATATTTCAAAGAAAGGATATGCACAGCCCAGCTATCAGATAGCGAAGAACTATAACCAGAGCAATAGTGATGCTACAGATGTTGCAAACTACCTGTTTAAAGTAAAAAATTATGACTGTTCAAACTTTCAACTGTAGCAAAAGGTTAAGAACTCTCCAGAAATAATGAAAAAGCAGCTAGTCAAGAAATCTTCTTTCAGAAGTGATTCACTTCAGGCCATGAGATGTGGATATGAGTTCTACCCATATCAGAGGGTAATCAAGCAGAGGGGTCCGCACACCTTACACGTGAGGCACCTCATCAGCAGAGCAGTGGAAGACAAGCAATGCAAGCAACATGAAGCTACAGTGAAAAAGTTATTTAGTCCAGGGCAGGCACTGCCACTGAGAGCAAAAGTAGCCCTTGGGATGACTTCTACAGTCTCAACAATGCCTTGAAAGGTTTGCTCACAGGATGCATAGCCATCCTTAATTTCTTTCTACACAAGTTTTAAATTGACATGTACACTAGAAAAATACAGAAAGACTCCCTCCTATGAGACAGGAAGGATGAGGCAACCAGACTAATGTACAGTCATTTTGAGGTCCATAAGTAGCATCTTCTTTTTAAGGACAAGGCTTCTAGGAATAAACTCTCATGTTTGTAATGTTTCAGCCTGGTCCTCAAGCCTTTGGCATCTGACCATCACCACAGCATGATTTTGTGGCAAATCAAACAAGAATTTGACTACCGATTCAGAATGCATTCAGCCATGCACTCAGAATGGCTTTACTGCACTAGTTCATCGACATCATCATCACCATCTTGCTGGGTCACTATACAAGAGTGCCACAACAGATGTTCTCTGCCTAGTAAAAGGCTTTCTTTTGAAGGCATATGCATTTGGGAAACTGTTGTAATACAGCATGGCGAGCTGAGCAGGAGGAGGCATATGGAAGCACAAAGCTGATGCATTGTTCAGAACATTCCGGTTTATTACTTCCTTACCAGTCAAACTAGACTTCAGCTGTTCCAGTTCTGAGGACATGAGTGCAAACTGCTCTTCTTTTTGGTTTAGTTTTTTTATTGTTTCTATGCAAGTAAAATTTTGAAAACAAAGTTAGTAACTACTCAGATGCAAACAATTCCACCTACTTGCAAGGTATATAACTGTCAAGAAGAGAGGCTGGAAGTAATCCTGTCCTTTCCAATGCTGCTGAAGCTGCTGCACCACCACGTGTATATTTAAAAGTGCATGGAAGAAACCTTAATTTTGCAGCATTTATTTTCTGCAGCTTTTTAGGTCTTTGTTTGGTTTAGCAGCAGACATACCTTGCATCGTTTGTTGAACGTTTTCTGCTTCATCGGCTGCACTAGTAAACTTTTCTTTCTGAAAAATGGATAAAAACCTAAGGTAAGGTTTGGTAACAGCAGCATAATTCAACCACACTGAATTTATATTAGGTGTTTTTCAAGTGAAAAATAGAGCAGTCTTCATTCCTATTAAACAGATCCCAGGTTTCTGAATTAACAGGTTAGTGTAGATGTATTCAGCAACATAAAGCAACATTTCCCTTTCCTTGGCTAAACATTCAAAATAACTTCTCCACCAGTAGGCTTAGAAACAGAACTGCAGCCAGAGAGTCCAGTGTGGGATTTCTGGATGCAATATAAGAAGCCATCCACACTGCTTATAGGCTGCACAATGGACATTTGCAATCCTGTGATCAGTCTTGTACCACTGTTTTCCAGCTCTACCAGCAGGATGCTCAGATGTGAAGAAAAGAGAGGATGCTGAGAAAGATAAGTGACATACTCTTCCACCAACTTCAAAGATTTACTATGGCTGTGGAAAGATTTTGACAGGAATGGTAAAACCTAAAGCATTTCTCTTCGTTACTAACTCCCATCCAACTACAGAATACTTACAAATTTAATTACATTTGCAAAATGAGAAATCAGATGAAAAATGTCTTCAAAGCCCTTTTGTAAGACGTGTGTATAACAAGCATTAATTTGTATAAGTTATAGCAAAAGGCAACATGTTCCTTAGTAAATTTAAACTACATGCTGCCTTGGTTTGGTTTAATATTTCATCTGAAATCCATAAACAGATGTGTTCTATTTAGACAAAACACCTGATAACACAGAACTCAGGTGAAATGCTCTTCATTCTGAGACAGAGCCTATTAGTCATGAACCTTTGCCTTCTTTTCATAAGTAAAACAGCTTTGGAAGACTTTGCTCAGAGTCAATCCACAGATTTCACATTACATGCTCACCATGAAAACCAAAATCCAAAGGATAAAGTCAAAATTTTGGGGTATTACTCACCAAAACTTGAAGTTCCTTTTCCAAAGAATCTTTAACTTGGTTTACTGCACTCAAGTTTTTCTCAAGGTCAAGAAGCTTTTGCTCTTTGCCCTGCAGTTCTTTGGCCAGATTACTAGCCTAACAAGGATGATGAAATGGGAGTAAAATAAAATTACAAACATGAATGGAAAATCAGGAAAATTAAAAGGTGAAGCTGAAAGAAATAAACATCAAAATCACTGTAAGATGAAAAAATAAATAAAAAACTGAAGGAAAAGAGTGATGGGTTAACTGGGTGAAGCTGATTTCCACTGATGACTACATACATCACAGTGCTAACTGCATCTTGGAATGTACTTGGAATCATTAAAATTTAGTTATTGGAATTAATGGTGAAAACATTATTTAATGGCAGATGGTTTTGAGTACATTCACAATTTCAGCATCAGCTGAACTAGTAGTTGTGGCTCTTTATTATTTTTTTTAACTGATCAATTTTGCATTGATGCTTCAACTGGCTATTCAGGCCAATGCACACCGGATGCAGCTTTTCAGAAGGCTCTGTACCACCCGGGGGTAGTGCAGAAACCCAGTGTGACCTCAAAAACAGAGTCAAAGGTCCATAGAAATCTAGTATCTCAGCATCACCTGTAAAGGGTTTAAGGAAGCTATTTCCAGTGACTTCCCCACTACTCTTAGAATCAGAGGTCTGGCTTGTCAGGTCACAGACTGGGGATGCTCTAAAATGAAATGGTATCTTAGCACCTGAAATGGTATCTTAGCACCTAGCTGCAGTGGTGGAACAACTTCCACGTACTGAATGCCACACTATCAACTTTAAAGAGACAAAAGACCCAAAGCCATGACAGATCTTGGTAAGATGTATCACACTGCAGTCTGTGCTTCAGGATTGCTGTGAAGCAGTGCCTAAAAACATTACTGCATACCCTTGTCTTAAAACCAAGTTCAACCATGATATTTTCTGCTTTCTTTTGTTTTTAATAGCTCCTTCCATCACCTTGCTTGATGAGCAGGAAGGTAGTGAAGGTACAGAGGGAACAACTGCCCCTTGCTCCCCAAGTCACTTTACCTGAAACCTCTATCATCAAAGGTTAAAAACTTAAGACATGTGGATTCTTCTCCCAAATAAACCAACAATCTGACTTTGCCATAACACAAACCTTTCAGCACAGGCACACCAGAGCCTGCAGCAAGAAAATGCACACAGAATTTTCTTCTGCTGCTTAGTGGTGCAGACTGAGCACTAGAAAAACCTGTTGACTCAACCCACTTAACACTTCCTCTAAAGCTCCTCAGATGGTACTAAGATACACACTGGATAAAACTGTTTCTTCTGTGATGTATTTGTTATAGCAAATGAGAACAGTACAAATGTAAAATAAAAGTGAAGTAAAAACAAAAGGGTGGATGTTGATACAAACCTTGCTATTTCCATCAACCTTTTCAGCCTCTAAAGTCTGAATTTGTTTCTCAGCTGCCTCAAGCTGCTTGCTAAGTTTCTGGATTTCCAATTTACCTTCAGAATTGGCTTTCTGAAGTGCAGCAAGGTCCAAAAGCTTTTCTTCAGCAGCTTTGATCTGTGGTGTAAGACTATCAATAACTTTGGTTTGTTCATTGTACTTGGCTTGCAGTACCTCTAGCTCCTTTACCTTTATTTCAGCTTCCTGTAATTTGTTTAAAGTGTCTTCCATTTCTACTAGATGCTGATCTTCCACACTTTCCAGTTTGGTCTTCAGGCTTTCCAGGTTTTGCTCTTTCTCCTCTGTGACTGCCAACAGTTTTGCTTTCAGTGATTCAATTTCTTTTAAATGATGAGATTTTTCATTTTCCTGCTTCAGTTTTAAGTTTGACATTTCATTTTCATAGTCTAGTTTAAGTTTCTCAATCTGAGTCTTTAACGCTGCAAATTCTGCTGACTGAGGCCCTACACCTTTGCTGAAAGAAACTTTTAGTTCTTCCATTGCTTGCTGATGGGAGGCAATTGCAGATTCCAGCTTTGATTTCCACAGCTCTATTACGTCAGAATTCTCCTTGTTGGCGTGATCCAGCTTCGTTTTCAGGGATTCATTTTCTTTTGTCATTCTCTCATTTGAAGCTGAAAGTGTTTTGATCTCTTTCTGCAATGCTTCTTCACTAACTCCAAACTTCTCTTTCAGTGAATTCATCTCAGTCTGATGTTCTTTGCTAGCTGCTGCCATTCTTTCTTGCAAAGCGCTTATTTCTTGCAACAACGAAAGAGAAGTGTCCACATCATCAATGTGTTTACTAGACTCTAATCTCCCTCGAAGCTCAGCTACCTCCTTCACCCGCAATGCTAGATCTCTTTCTAGTTCCATGATGCGTGATTTTTCTGACACCGTGGCCACCTATGATTGACAGTGTTTTAAGAAAAGGAGAAAGAATTATGAATGATATGTTTAACAGAAAGACACTTCAGCCTCACTGAAAAGAAACCACTGAGTGTTGCACACTAACACCATCAGTGTATTCTTGACAGCATTTTGCAGTAGAATACCTTTGAGTTTCTCTCTCAACTCTTTCTTCTATGGAAATTCTAAAGAAACCTAAAGTAAAAGCAAAAACTGCCTTTACATGGAAGGCTGTGAAACAAGAACAACTGTTGTTTCAATACTGTATAAATTATTGCTTTGAAATGAGGAAATGTTCACATCTTTGTATTACATGTATATCTAAAGGTGGAATTCAGGTAAATTCATTTTTCTGCTGTTATCCAGAAACAACAACTTGCTTAACTTACAAACTACACTAATAACACTCATTGTTTAACAAAGTGTTTCTCAGAACCATTTTAAAGCAGATTGGAAAAGAATGGAGAACTACAAGGTCTTTATTTGTTGAAATTAACTGCTTCCAAAATAATCACAGAGAAGAATACAAACACATTTTTAGCCTATAAATCCTTGGAAACTCCTACGTCTACTCCATTGTTCTTTCTGGAAAAGAGTCCTCACATTATCCGAGCTTTTCACTGACTGATGAAGCAGTCTGTGTATGGAAAAGCATGCAAAGCTACTACAATTATTTCCAACTAGGAAGTTACTCTTTCAACTTCATTATATCAACATCCTGAAAAAGATAATACTTACCTGCAATTGCTTTTTAAAAATACTTATGATAGAACATATTCCTGGGTTTATAATATTCATTTTACCTCAACTTCAAGGAAAGCTGTGTGTGTGATCATGAATATATATCTGTATATATCTACAAATATACCCTTAAGAACTGACATTGAAATTCTGATTTAGGACAAATTATGTCCAGTAGTGTTTTGACAAGCAACAGTATTACTAATGCTACTGGGATATCCATCAAAAGATGTCATGAGTGTAAACAAAGTATTAAAAAGCCACTGCAAACCACAATTTGGCAAAGCAAATATTACAACTCCTATTTCAGGCCTCAAAACCAAGCCACAACTACTACGCTTGTGTTAAAAGCACTGACACAGTTGATCCTTTTTGGATGTAATGAACTTTGCTACTTTAAAAAACAAACCACTGAACATTGCTGTCAATTCACAGCCCCATGTGCTGCTTCTGACTTGGATCCAAGTATCAATTTTGCAGTTAAGACATCTTACCTGAGTTCTTCTGAAGAAACGAGTACACAGATACAGGCATACGCACACACACACCACTGAAGCTCAAAATTCATGCTACTTTTTAAAGTGTTCCAGCTATACCTATAGCAGGCACTGATCATGGCAGGAGCAAGGATGTGTTTCAGCACGTGTTATACCCAGCAAAGTGCGTCATCAGAAATCTTCCACAACACAAATCAGTCTTGTTATTCAAATAGTGAAAACCATTACCCTAGTGTCTTCTAACTCCCTCTGGAGTTTGTCAGCTTTGGTCTTTTCAAAGAGCAGGCTCTGTTCAAGCTCCTTAATGCGGGCATGCTCCAGTTTGGTCTGCGTCTGTTAGTAAAAAGGGAAAGGAAGAGAACACAACGGTGCCACCATCACATGCCAGCACAAGAGGAGGGAGCCACATGCAGGCCGTGCTGCCAGAATCTTCTACCAGTGATGAGCAGAGAAGATGCAATGGATAAAATGAACAGGGAAATGCTACGGATGAGAAAGATGGACTAAGAGTGTAAATGGACTGACATGTAAAAAACATAAAAAATGGGGAAAAAAAAAAATCACAAACAAAGAAATATGAACAAAAATGTTCCATGCAGCTGAGTAGAAGTTATTTATCAGTACATGAAGTTTTCAGCACAAATTAGAATAGTTATGCAAAAATATATATGTGCATATATACCTATACCGGTTCTAATAGGATGGTAAAACCCTCTACTTGTCATCCCACTAACTTTTTTCTCTAATGTATTTGGCTTATTTTATGATTTAGTTATGAACCAGGGGACAAAAATTCACCACTGAAGCTCATGTAACAATCAAACCTTTTTTAAACGTAGCTGTATCTCAAGTCTCAGGCATAAAAAGAAATCCTTTTGGCAAAGACCTGGGCACATGAAGGCTCATTTGTCACTATGTATTATTTGAATAGAAAAGAATGGCTGCCTGTAACTGCAGAACTCTGCTAGTTTCCTCCACTCCTCTTCTTTCAGGAAGAAAACAAGCAACAAGTAAGATTCTGCGAAACAAGGTAAAGAAGTGAATCAGTCTGGTTGCTTTATAGTTACTGAAGTCTAAATACCTTGAAAAAGATGTGGAAGTAAGGAAAGGAAAGAGATACATGTAATTGTAACAGGTTCCTAAAAGAAGCAGGAAGCAGAGGAATGTAAGCGAGCAGCTACCTCCTGCCTTTTGCTTACAAACAGGTACAATCCTTAGCAGGAACACAGAATTGGATAGTCTGTCTTGAGACCCAGATACTCCCAGAGGCTTGCAAGAGTGCTTGAGGTTTGACAGATGCAGGTTAAGTCCAGCAGGTAGTTCAAATGTGACCTGCACCTCTGAAGTGGGGAGTTGAGGGAGAGAAAAGAAACCTAAAGAGGTAAGAAAGAAATAAGTGCCACACTTATTTCTGAAGTGCTGAGATTCAAGTGTTGTGTCAGTCTTGACAGGTCACTGAGATTAAATTTACTGAACAATCCAAATGGAAAGGATTACAGAAGTCTCTTGTTGCTTCACAGTGTCTTTTCCAAAAAGAGCAGCTTATCAGGGCTTACTCACAAAGTGAACAAGGTGGATGTCTGGAAGAAGACTAGATGAAGTAGAAGATGGGTTTATTAACTGAGGAAGTTGTATCCATCAGTCTTGATGAAAGACACAGTTAATTTACTGCGAATCAAAGTAACAGAGTAACCCCCAAACCTTATGAACTACTATTAACAGAAGAGAGTCCTGCAGCCTGAAGAGCTATCCAGTGAACACTGGACTGAAAGAACCTGAAAAGGTAGGAAGATACATGAATAATTCCAAAGCCACAGCACTGTGTGCGCAGCTGGCAGGACACTGCTGCTTCCCTGATCTTTATCATATGATAAGTAAAGACCCCTACAGAATTGTTATTTATAGAGTGACAAGCTGATTAGCACTGCCTCCAAACCAGATACAGCAGTTAAAGATCTTATGAGGTCTCTGCAGAGCAAGTGGGATGGGGATGAGCCTCTTTTCATGTATGCTTCAGGGCTGCTCTCCTCCAGACACAGTATTCCTCCTGACAGCATCAAGTTACCTTCTTTCCCAAAAGCATGCAGACGTCCGGTGGTTTTACTTTTAAACATTTTTCCAGCTGAAAACAGTCGGCTGTGTTACTATGTACTTACTAGGTCCATAATACTCAAATCCAAACACTCAAAGTTGTTTCTCAGATGCATCTATATTTTGAAATTCCATAGCAGATTTGTGTCTCTCCCAGTGGAAGATCCTCAGTGTACATGGGGAAAACCCCTCTGAGAACACATATCACTGGTTTTGCATCCCAGAGTATCTGAAACTAGCACTAAGTACTCCATGGGAAACAACATTCTATAAGTGGGTGTTATCTCAGGGCCCTCTCAGACAGGTTAGTGTTAGTTCTGATCCACAACAAAATCCTAAGTCTGAAAAGTAATCTATTGTAAGAAAACCAGAACATTCCCACCTTCCTTGCTCTAATTCACTAATGGGATCTATTAAAAACCAAACCTGGTAGTTGCAGGATTCTCCCTGCATGACTTACACAAACTTAAGATAGTGTATTTTGCAGTTCTACATAAACCCCAGAATGCTTCGATCATTTATTTGATAGACATTGCTTTGCTCCTGTGAAGATCAGATATACCATCACTGGTTACTGGGTTCGGTTTTTTTTTAATCCAATCTCTTACATATTACAAAGGGAAATAAGGTAAAATCCTACCAAAATGGAAATAAAGGATTAATAAAACCCACTCCAGAGATCTTTGCTGGACACCTTTTTCCTCATTTAGGGCATGAGGGATTATCTTTAAACAATTTAAACAATCTGATTTCCAAGGGACAGGTTCCAGCTTCCCAAAGGTAAAAATCACTGCAAAATTTTGAATCACTCAGATTTCTCTTGTGATCATGTATAGAGAGAGATGTCAAAATGATTAATGTTTCTCTTTGAGGAAACCCAGAGCACAGTAAATTGAGAAGAGCAGAGTACTACAAAAAGAAGAATCTGATTGTAAATCTTAATTTGGATGGAAAACAAAACCAGAAAAGACCACCTCCCCCCAAAATAGGAAGCATCTTCACCAAAGCTTCATAATTAGATTAAGAGTCCTAGGGAAACGGGACAAGCCTTACTCTGCTTTGAACCTTAAAGAATCCCACTCCAATGAAGTTCAGAGAGCAGTCACCAGCTATTTT
>WYDI02015995.1:0-48127 GCA_009867235.2 Psittacus erithacus | reverse complement strand
GGGACAAGCCTTACTCTGCTTTGAACCTTAAAGAATCCCACTCCAATGAAGTTCAGAGAGCAGTCACCAGCTATTTTCAGCACCTATGTATTAAAGCTACCCCTTCACTTCAAAATAAACCTCAATGTTAAGTTCTCCATCCATAGGTCAATAGGTGAAATTGTGCTGAAGCCATAAATGCTGATAATAGGTTCTAGGATAGGGGCAAGATGACTTTCAGTCACTTCGTGCTGGGATAACAATCACAGAACATGACTGAGATCATGGAGCATTAACCTAGAAACTAAGTGATCACTCACTTCTCTCCTTTAGAGAGGGAAGATGTCCATTTTTAATAGATAAATTAGAACAGGGGAATCAGGAGTAAAGATAGGATTAAACAAGGAGTGCACAAAACAAGAGAAAGGAAGGGCACATGCAGATTTACTTCTAACACACCGTCAGCCTGATTGGAAGACTAGAGGAGACCCAGATCGCTGAAGTAGCTTCGCAAAAGGAACACCTAAGAATGCACAGCAGGAAACCAGTTTTAGTCTTGAGAAGTTCCTAACCTGGCTGGGGATGCAGCAGAGGAGGCAGCCTGGGATACATTTTCCTGATTCCAACCAAAGTGAGGGCTTTTAAATTCCACTATTCTGAGCTATGGAGGCAAGAGGGCTGCTTAAGTGTCTTGTAGGGCAATTTCTGTTAGCCAGTAACACGTATTTTTCCTACATAATTCAAAGAGAAGCTACATGAAGACACAGTAAAATCAGACAGATTGGCACACTGATTTTTTTATCATCTCTCCCCTTAGCATTTCATGCTAACAAAAAAAAGGAAACAAACAAGGGGAGGTGAGGAACATACCGATTTTCTTCCTCAGAAAATATAACCAGCTAACTGCATACGGCATCCACTGAAAAGCAGCAGGAGCTCATCGGAAAGCATGTAGGATTTTGTGATGAGAACTAAAATCCTACATTTAAAGGAAAGATGTTTCCAGATCCTGGACAGACATTTCCTACAAGCTCCTCTATTCTTCAGTTAGCTGCAAAGATTTTGACCCTAGAGAACTCTAAGGACACATTCGCCCTCTCTCCATTTAATGGGGATTACAACGTTTAGTCATTACACACATTCTTTTCAATAGATGCTGTAACTGCTCTGAAAGCAACATGCACACAGATACTACAGTCAATGTTTCAATAACAGATTATGCAGTTAGTGAATAAGTATAAGCATTTTCTGCACACAATCTGTTAACATGGGATGTCTCTGCACACTTAAGTGCCCTCTTACATTTTCTGGGTCTTCCGAAATCTGCCTCTTTCGCTATCAGTAAAATTAAAGAAACAAACAAGTAACAATATTTCACCTGCAGACTTAGCACTGTCATTCCAGCAAACAACAGGATACAGTTCATTATCTCAGTTTAAACTCTTGTAGCTATGCAGCTTGACAAACCAGAGTCTTTAAGCTGGTTTGCCACAACTATCGACTGATTTAACAAAAAAGAAAAGCTTAAAATTATCCATGGCCTAAACAATAAAAGGAACAGTCTATGAAGAGTCTAGATAGGTATCTTAAAATGAATGGAAGACTAAAATAAAAGAAATGTTATATGAAATGAGTAATTTTCATAAGGCTAGCACTTCAATTGGAAATGGTTCACAGGAACACAAGTTAATGAAGTTTGTACTTTATACTGTGCAACGAGTTTGAATGTTTTTCTGATTTGACAGAATAGAGCAACTAAAAAGGATCTTATTAACTTGAAATTTGGGATAAAACTTGGCAATTTCCAAGTATCTGAGTGTAGTCTTTAAATACTTTCTATTCTGATTGTGTAATAACACTGTTTCAGCCCAACATTAGCTATACAAACAGCACAAAGATAAAAACTGCACACATTAATGGCTGCGTAGGTTTTGTGTGCAGTAAGTCTCAGAACAAAATTCTTTGATAATCTTCCCTAAGGAAATCACAGGGATTATCAAAAATTGGCTGAAGATGAACAGGACTGGTCTCCAGTATTAATTTTCAAAGGCATAAATATTAACTTGTAATTTCATAACTTCAGCATTTTTGATGGTCATTACTTTTAATATCAAAAGGTAAAATATTCTATGAATTAATTAAACAACTACAGCCATTCCACAGCACAACCCTTCCTGAAGTGTGTAACAATGAAGGGTGTAATTCCAGTTTCAGAACAGTTTACTCAGGGACTGCAGAACTGGGCATCATTTTCATGTGATCTGCATATACTTGGACAAGTATTGCATTTGTTATTCATTCTTGCCCTTCTCTTCTAGAGAACAATACACTTAATCTGAACTGACTGCAGTTCTGCATCCTACTATAAATCCCATTTACAAAGCTGGAGATATTTTACCTCTAGGTCTCCTTTGGTAATGGATTCTTCTTCCACACGGAACTGAAGGTCTTCAACTTTCCTGTGGGGAGAACTCGTTAAAATTCAGATAACTTTGAAAGAAAATGCTTTCAAGTTTACTTTTCAGTGGAAATGAGAATTACAGCGACATCATTCTGGTTGTACCAGCAAACTGCCAGAAGCATTAAGGAGAAAGCATCAAAGAGAAGAAAAGCCTCTGTCTTTAAAACAACAACCAGCCAAGGCAGGAATCAGTCTTCGTGTTGCTCTGTTAGAAATTTTGTTGCATTTTCTGACAAACTAAAAAGAAAACCTTTCAGTCATCATTGATTCTCTAATTGTTTCACCCTTCTGCATACCCTCAAAAGAGCTGACCTAAATGCACAGTTTGATCTCACATTCTGTATGTCCTATCACTCGCCTAACAAACAGTCAGGAAGTCAGGATATATCCAAGAAACCCATGGGCCTTCTGGAAGTGCACTGGTCAACCTGTGTCAAAACTCAAGCACGGACACTCTATGTTAGGTATCAGAATGAACTGCAAGATGCAGAATGGGAGCGCAACCAAGAACATTGACTTATCTTGCCCATATACAGGAGTTTCGGAATGAGAAGACAAAGGTAAGAAGCTAATACCTCACTTAGAATTAATTTTGTAAGAAGCCATTTCTTCCCTCCCCTGACTCTGGCATTACACCGTTGAGCAAGGATCCAGATCTCCTTTTCCCCCTGATCCTTTCAGCACTGTAAGATGTTGCAAAGGAAAAGACAAGCACATCTTTCCTTTGAATTACACACACCGCTGCTGCACACAGCTTGGCTGACACATGCAGAAATAATTGCCTCAAAGAGAGTTACAAGTGATGGATCCCTATAATAAAGGACAGTAAGAACTTATTACTGGAAGAGGGTCTCACCACTGTGCTTTGGGAAACTGAATTAACGATTATTTGACTTTAAGTCACTAGGGAGACTAATTTGAATGCATATTACAGAGAACTGTGAAGGTAAATAAGCCTGGAGTGGTGAGGAGGAAGAAGAAATATTGCACTGCAGAGGCTGTGAAATGCTTTCCTGGCTGCAGGACATCACTTGGGTGAAGGGGCAGCAGACACACAGTGGCACTGTCACGCTGCTTAGCAACACGCTGAAGGTGAGCTCAAGGCCATGGAGGATTTCGGTAAAACAGACCCCCACTGACCTGGCACTCAGCAAAAGTAGGTCCCCAGCCAGGCTGCCAAGGGGCTGCAAAGCTGCCTTTTCACTTGTTTATTTACGTTTAATTGAAGCCTCCACTGCATCATTTCACAGAGACTATACAGATCATTCCAGACCCAACTCTAGTGCTTGCTTTGAAAATACAGTTAAGAGTAGGTCCCACAAAAAGGCAGCATGAAAACTGTAAAGGAATTGCCAGGGTTTACCACTGCATTTTCTCATATGTGATTTCTTGTTTCAGGCAGGCCTTTCAGAGACGTTGACAGCTGACTGGTTTCAGGGGCCTACAGGGCAGACTCACAATGGGGTTCTAAGCAGACTCTCGCTTTTCAAAAGCATTCCAAATCCAGCAAAACGATTCATTGGATTATCTCCTCACCTAGCCCTGACCCCACAATTTACCAGGTTATTTCCTTTCCTAACCTCACTTCACCTGTTCTGTAATCTCAGTTACTTTCCTCAAATGGTTATGAAAGGAAATAAGAAAAGGCACTAAAATTAACAGCTTTAATATTTTCCTGTAAGAGACAGACCCTGCCTAGAAGCACATGACTGATAGTAATAAATGAACCACAAGAGATCTAAACGGTAAATTCCTAATCCAGCACTGTCAGGGAATGAGATTATCAAAATTTTCATTTGGAAGAGGAAGAGTGTTTAAAGAAGATCAGGTATGATCCATTAATTTCACATACATAGGAATAAAATCCTTCCTAACAGAAAGCAGTACTAAAAGGAATGAGTTGCATGAAATCCAGCTATAAACAACATTTACACCCTCTAAGCAAGTCCACTTTCTTTGGCTTTTCCTCTCCAAATTTAAGAGAAGGGTTATTTTAGCATTAATTTTAAGATACTGCAATATGATTTTATACAATAATTGCCCACATCTGCATTACTCAGAATTAGTTTCATATTGGAAAGTCACCACAGCATCTTCTTTTAACGCAAAGTTTGTTTTTAACAGTTCTACTAATGAAGACAGGTTGGGGTTACCTTTTCTCTTCCTCGAGCTGATTGAGAAGCTCCACCTTCTCCCTGTCAGCAGCCTCCACCATAGCTCGTAGCTGGTCCATTTTTGCTTCCATCTCCAGTACATGCTAATCAGCAGGAGGAATAAGAACAAAATCTATTATGATGGGCAATATACAATTTTTTTCTAAGCTATATATCTACACCTCAGTAATCACCATTTGGTAAAGTGATGGGCCAAGGGACAGGAAGGTTATCATACTCAGATATGTATATAATAAAAGAGTGTACAGGTGTGTAGAGAAATTCAACAAAAATGAGTTAAAGACGATCTGCTATCTCATCAAGCCAAAGCTCTCACAAGGAGGATCCCACAGGTATAGACTACTTTAACTTTAGATTATCACCTCTTACTCCCAGACCTTTTCAGTAAGAAATCTCAATCTTGGAAATCAAGTCAACTGCATTAAAGCCTCTATATTAACAACAGCGATATCACTCTTACCCGATCATGTCCATCACGAACAAGTGCTAATTCCTGCTCTATTTCCCCTACGTGACTGGTTGCTTTTGCAACTTCTGCCCTCTCCAGGTCCCTTTCTGCCAGGAGCTGTTCAATGTGTTGTTGCTTCTCCTTCAGTGCCTCCTGTAGGGCTGTGGTACCAGATATTTTCCTTGCATACCGGGAAGATGTTTCTGTCAACTTCATAAAGTAAATAGGTTAAAAATCATTCTGTAACAAGTGAAAACAAGGGGTATCTCCAGACTCTACAAACACTGGGTTAGTGAAGCAAACACTTTCTGTGACCTACTGTAACTTCTCCTTTTCTTTGAATTAGTTCATTTTCTAGTATTGAATGGCCATACATGTGTAGTAAGACTGCTTTGTAGCAATCAGCAGCAGTATGTAGGAGACAGAAGGGTTGAAGTGAAAACAGAAGGCTGGTCTCAGTTGAAGGTGTGCTTAGTAGACTCACACAAAGGCCAGCTCATTATGTCTATAAGTATTTTTCTGCATTAAAAATAGAAATGCAGCCTTTTTGCAGGTTAAAAACTTCAGTAATCAAGTCATCATCTTGGGTCACCAGCAACACTGTAACATTTCCAAATGCTCTATCAAAAGCTTTTGGAACTCCAACCAGGATTTGGCACCTTTACCACAGCAATAAAACATCCAGAATGAAAAGCGTTTACCTTGACCTAAAAAGGCAGCCTTACAGCCAAAACCCTGTGAAGAACAATTGGTATCTGATGAAAACATGTTCATATCACTTGGAATTAAATTACTTCTGGGGGAAAAAAAATCTGAAAGATTAAACTTAATGAGTATAGATAAAAATGAATCCATCTGGAGAACTATAGCTAAAAATGGACCTTGGGGTGTTCCTTGACATTGCATGATCTCTGCTCCACTGAATGGAACCAGTGTCAGTGAAAATTCAGCATAGCCCTGTCTTCCACTTCCTCAAGAATTTTTAGCTAGAAGGGAAAGCAAATAAACTGAAATGATGTAGTAAAAGCGAGCAACACTTGTGAAAACAGCAAAAACTGAACCAAAAAAGATCTAATACAGCTTACAAAGCCTGACTTTAAGCTGAACAGTTCAGAAATTTGTTTAAGTCTTAAATGAGAAGAACATCTCAAGTACAGACTTAACTGAAACAAAACCCAATGGACGAAGGCTTGCTCTTCTGTTATGTTACCCTTTAGCTCTGCCTAACAGTACTGCCCAAGAATAGGAGCATGTTTTTCCCATGATTCTTTGAGATTAAAATGTTGAAGAGTACTTGCCATATGCAGCCTGGAATGCTGACATTGGTCAACATCCCCCAGAGAAAGCATAACGCAGATGTATTCTGGCATCACAAAAACACACTTCCCTTTTTGTTGCCATGATTTCAAAACAATCCCTCTAACTTGTCTACCCACAGCCCTGAATGATACATTTACAATCCACTGCAAATAGTCTATCAAGTGACTGAAAAGCTATGAGAGAGAATAAACCATCTTCCACTTTGATGCTCAGATGGTTTCAGTCTTCTCGGTTTCTAGAAGATTCCTCACTTCAGAATGTACTGCTTTTTAACAATCCTAGCTATTCACATCAAACTTGACTTAGTTTCTGAGTCCAAAAGAAAACAAAAGATTTCAGAGAAACATAAACTTGGAAATAAATACAAGCTGCATCAGACAGCCCTCTTAAATCATTACAGCACCTGCTTTGACAGTTGCTTTTCTTACACAGGAAGAAGAAAACAGCAACAGCCCTGAATAATTGACAAGACTATGTAAGAGCCTGGCAATGTCCAGACAGGTTATAGCTTTCCTAGAAACTGAAGCACGAGAAGCCTGCTGTGTCAAAACTGATTTCAGGAAACCTTGTTTCTTCAGCAGCTTATCTTTTAAACAAAAAGTGTCAGAACTGTTTTGACAGTCCTTTTAACTTGGATGGCAACCAAATGTTCATGTTGCCTGAGGAACAGAGTTGGAAGAAAGCTACAGTTTTAATTCCAGAAATAATGGATTACAGAAGCTTTATATTTTATGGCCCAAAACATACCCTGGGGCACAGCACAGAGGGAAAATAAGTAAATATATTGTAGACATTTACAATGTGTAACTGTACTCTCTTGTTGATTAGAGTATCGAAGCATACGGAATGAGATGCGGAGATCCCAGTTAATGTTTCTCCATCAGCTCATGAAATCCGCTCTGAAGCCGTGGTAACTGCATCCATTTCAAACTAGGGGGCACTCTGCAGCTAGAAGTTTCAGAAGGGATTAACGAAGTCCCACTGTTTGTGCCAGATAAAAATCCCTCAAGCTTTTTGTGATAAGGTGTTAACCCTGCTGCCCTTAGCAACTGCTGACCTCTGCTTGCTTGTAATCTGCTCCACTTTTGAAGGCCTATAGCGAGTCACCTCTCTGCTCTGCACCTGCTGGTCAGTGGGCCAGTGTGCCAGCTCCCCAGCTCCAGATCAGTGATCTCCTCATTATCTATGAGGAGATCTCCTCATTATCTATGCACTTTGATTTTAAAAAAGGAAAAATCTAGGGTGCCTGTGCAAGGAAACCCCAATTATTTCTATTATTTTAATTGCCTTAAAAGAGAGATTTTTTAAATTCGGCTTTCCCAAAAGATTCCCATTTTACTGATGTAACCCAAGATCAGGACATTTATGTAAGACAGCAACTTTAAAATAGTCCACAGTAACTGTATTAAGTGGAATTAGCACAGTGTTAGAATTCACCTGAGCCACTGCACTGTGCAACATTTAGCCTTTATGAATTCAAAGGATTAAAACCAAATGTAAAAGAAAAGAAAGAGGCTTCTTGTCAGCAAGGACTTGACAACTGCTACTTCTGTATTTCCCAGCTGACTCATGCCATTAACAGCAAAAGAAAACCTTTTACATTTTGATCTATTTGAAGCTTCCTCCTGAATAAACCAAGTTTCATTTATGGAAGCTCTAGTGCATACCAGATCCTCAAACACAAACCCCCTATGACAGAGGTAGCACTAGGAAAATGAACAACTAAATAGAGAATCCAGCCAGAGAATATCGATGTCTTTAGGGTTTGTTGGCATCACAAGCCCCTTTCTTATTGCAGTAATTCAGTTAGCTTGAATTAGCTGTGTAAGCTTAAGTATTCAAATATTCTGCTACTCTTCAGGGCTAGCTAAGATTTCCTTCCTTCATGCATGCTTTGAATGAAAAAAGGAGCACAATTAAATGTATACTGTGCTCTGTCCAAGATCTGTTCTAGTCTCAATTTATGCAAGTAGACCACAGGCAACTGCCATGTAGATTCATTCCTGTTTAGGAATGTAAAGCATGCAATAGAAAAAGAAGCTTACTAGTCCTGTACGGCTTGGCTTGCTGCTTACTGAAGATGCCACAGAACTGAGGGAGCTCAGGGAAGATGCACTTGGACTACGCTTTATGGCTGTGGGAGTCGCAATCACTTTCCGCACGGTTGTCTTTGCTTTGGCTGGTGTGGTGGAGGGGAATCCGATCTTCGTAACTTTGTGGACAGGAGCAAACAAACCATACTTTGGCTGACACTGAAAATACCTTTGAAAAAGCAAAGCAGACAGATGAGAGTGCTAAATTAACTTCTGTCTTTTCAGATACATGGTCTGGCTTCACAAAGCATCACATGGCAATAGTCTGAAAGTACTAAAGGACAGGGTAACAGCTGGTGACAAATGCATCTACATAGATTGTCTTTAATTTTTTAAACACTAGATTTGGAAAGGGCATTTGAGAGGCTGAAGAAGCCTGAAAGTATCAGACTTCAGAAGTTTGAGAGTAAACTCTTGAGCCAGACCTCTGTTTCCTAAAACTTCCATTCAGCTTCAAAGCTTAACATGCATCGCCTTTCTCTTTGATACATTCCTCTGAGCTGACAATAACAATGTGATAGCAAAGTTAAAAATCAGATTTTAATAAAAGCAAATAGGTTTATGTTTTTATTACATGTATATCTGCACATGAATGCACACGTGATTATGCAGAACACTTCTCTTTGGTTAAGTATGACAAATGCCACTTAAAATTTTAAGTTGTGATCTCCTATGTTAAGGTGGCACAATTCTTGCAAGAATCTCTTTTTAATGAATTAAAGGACTGTTCCTTATACCAAATGAGACAGAAGGTTGAACTATGATGTGAATTAATGCTTTCTAAGTGTGACTTATTGGAGGAAGCTTCTATACCATTCCCAGTCTTTACAATGAGGCAACAATTGGTATAGGAGCTTTCAGCTCCTGTGATGCAGGAAGATTTCCCTCAAGTTCAGCTATTAGATACCCAGAGAAATGAATTAAACATTCATTCCAAGTCAAGAAACCAACCAGACATTCAGAAATTGTATTTTCCAGTACCAGTCTATGAATAAAACTCACAGGGGAGTAGAAGAGATCCACTAATCCCATAAATGTGGAGTTGATGCAGACTTTCAGAGATGTGTAGGTGTCATAAAATTCAGATCAGTGTCTAACAACCCAGCACCACCAGCAGCCAGTCGGGATTACAGCCTAACGACTTCCCTTGATATAAGTTTCATGTAAGATATTAAAAGAACAACACAGAATAGAGAGATGCAAAATCCTTAAGGCGCCTGCTATCTGATGATAGACTAACCTTGTTCCAGCAACAGCTCCATCATTCTTTCCCAGAGGTTCATCTAGTTCCACTCCACACCACTCTCCTTTAGCAAAGTCTGTTTCTCCCAAGAAACGCACAACTCCAGCTTTTGTTCCGCCAACCTGAAGCAATAAGACACAAAACTGCATTTGCTGCACTTCCAAATTAAGATACCAAATAGAGTGAGAAAGCTTTTCAGTATAATCATGTTCACAAGGCACATTAATGATGCAACCAGTTCTTATTTCCAGCTGCACATTCTTTTGCCTCCAAGTCTGTTTCAATGTTGAGCAGATCTTCACAAGCAAATTCTTTACAGAAGAAGAAAAATATAATTTCTTTAGCATTTAGTTCTGTCCAATTTGGTATTCAGGAAGTATGTCACGACTGAAGGCCACAACTCTCTTTGGTGACTTGATACTGATATGGCTATAAGATTAAAAATACATTTTAAAAGACTTATTATAACCGGTGTACTAAACACAACAGATTTGTACTGTAGTTTCACATAAATCTCTATCAGCAAATAAGGATTTCTAAGAACTTCTTATACTTACTCTGTGAGAAAAAGTAAAAGAAATGAGAAAAAAGCCTCTTCCTATTTTGCCTAAGGAATGATTCAGATAAATGACATTGTACAGCCCTCTTGCATTTAAAAGAACTAATATAAAGCATGATGCACACAGCACTGCAAAGATGTAGATGCAAACAGCTATTTGAATTCCTGGGGAAGGGAGAATCATTATCTTTCCTTCACTAAAACCCAACCAACCAACCAAAAAAACCCAACCAACCCACCTCCAACCACTCCTAGACAGAAGATAAGAAACCAGTTGTTTTCAAACTCAGAATATTAAATATTTACAGCCATTCCAATGACTTGCAATGTCTGCAAGATCCAGCTTTTCATAATGCCCAGGGGAGGGAAGAATTAAATTAAGCGAAGAAGCAAAAGGTGTTAATGTGGCTGCCACTTGCCAAGATGGGCCACAAGCCAGAACTGCAGGATTCCTGCAGGTCAGAATGACAATATGTTGTGCCCCATTTGTGTGAAAATCTGTTCAGCCTGCATCTAGCATTATGAAAATAAGCAACTGTTACAGAAAACCTCTTCAGGAAAGTCACTGAGTTCGACATGGACTTTTTTAGGGCCATTAGGGTTTTTTCCACTTGTGTTTTCCAGTGCACAGATTACACAATGAGGAATATTTTGAGAGCTTGGATGTAACCTGCTAACACAAAGACTGTTACTTTCCTTTCTATATACTAAAATGTAAATTAGAATTTCATATAATTTTTACATCAAACATTCTATTTATTAGGGAGAACTTCTGAGGATAACTAGAGAACAAGCAGCTTCTTGTGCCATCAATTAAGGTGCATGACGACAGTACGCCAGATAATTCACATTAATATATTTGTGAGGTGATCACACAAAAGGTTAACTGCAAGGAATCTAGGAAGGGAGGGTATTACCTTGCATGAAAGCACTAAGTGTCCACAAAGCACTAAGCTAGTGCACAGTAGCTGCCACACACATTTTGCTTTAGCTTCTGGCTCATCAACTTCCCAGAGCTGACAGCTCTGTCAGTGATGTAAGGCTTCAGCTGATGAGCAAAAAAAACCCCCAATCCACTCAAACCTCAGAAAACCAGGAAAGAATACTTAACCCTTTTGATATTACTAAAATAAAACAGCTGACAGAGCTATTTCATCCCTATTCATGGTGGCAGCCCCCTTCTCTCTCATTAGAGGCAGTCTTGAAACAATATTTCATTTGCAGATCCCCTTTACATCTGGCTTTAAGTGGCACTGCAGCAAATTATTACTCTTCATGGAATAAAAATACACAAAGTTTACAGTTATCATGACTCAGCCTAATATAGTAACTAGTAGAACGTTTGGTATTTGGTGTTCTTGGCAGAGAACAGAGAAACTTCCCCTCTCTAAAAACAAGCACAAGTAGTGTCTTGGAAATAAAGAATTGTAATCAGCCAAAAGAGTCACAGGATCTCCTCTGTGGGGCAGTGGGGAAGAGGGAATATATAATGTATATAATAAATATAACATTTGTTAAAAGTATTTCCTGGGAAGAACTATCCCTGAAGTTAACACCTTAGTCACCCACAGACATACTCTAATTTTTCTGGAGGATAGATGTCATTAAGTACAAACATAAGAATGAGATTTAACCGAGAAGTGCAAGAGAAGAACATGGACATATCTGCACAATCATTCCATGGTGGGTCTTCCAAGTTGTCCTTACCCTTTCTATCAAGTTTGGGTGTTTTGTGTTGTTTTTTCTTTAAAGATCAATTTGGAACACGCCTTAAGGTGAAAAGATTGGTCAGTTCTGTGCACAGTTTCCCTGCTCTATTCAGTACTGGTCTGCCTGAATCAACAGAGTTAAATAAAAGAGGCTATAAAAAACCCATTAAAGAAATCAGGCAGGAAAACTAGAACAATAGCCCAGATAAGGAGCATCCCTTCAAAGACAATAGTCAGCTTTGTGGCTGCACAGAGGGATTCTTCAGCTCCTTTCACAGAAGCTTTTAGGCAGGCCAAGGAACTTCACTGCAGTTTTGTGAAGCGTATGTGCTGTTGCTTTGGTTTTGTAATAAACAATCTAAGACAGTTACCAACACACACAGAGAAACCTTTCCACAGGAAGGTAAATGGGGTGAGCAAGGTAGGAGCTATCAGAAGCATAGCAGTGGAAAAGGATAACTACATGCAAAAACTCCCAAAGACAGGAAAAAATCTGTTCCCTCCAACTCAAACTGTTAATAAACCTCTAGATAAGTCATGCTAGCTCCAGGGTAATACACATTAAACTTGGGTACAGAATATTCATTCCATTTTGTTTCATACCTTGGCCCTGCTAGTCTTCCACATTTAGGCCAAAAATGTATGGCATTTGTTTTGAAGACACTGCATTCAAATTTGGAAGGAAAGCTCTGGCAATGACCACTGTCCACTGGACCTGCTCCAGCAACCACAGTGGATGTGCTCAGCCCAGTGGGGGAGAGCAAATGAAGGAAATCACATCCCGAGAACATATGGGGATGCACAACATGAGATCCCCAGGAGAAACAGCAATGTGACTTGTCTTGTAACCATGGTAGCAGGGCTATTTTAAAACAAGATGCAAGGAAGGATGCCAAGGAATTTTGGGTGTTTTTTTCCCAAACCTAGTCAAGCTTCTTTGAATAACTGGCTACTACACTTCTGCTTCCTACAAATATTGAAACGGCATCCTTACCAACAGTAGGAATGAGTGTACACTGGGGCAGTGGAGTGCTCATACACAGCATTGCTGAAGGTCTACATACACAGTTTTTCTCAGTTTCAAGCAAAAGCCTTCTAAATCTTCAGCTTTAAAGACGCGGTCAGCATTGCTCTATACAGCCCAAACCATACATATTTCTCTCCATCTGCAATTAAGCACTTTGCATGTGATGACACAATTACCTTGAAATTGTCTAAGAAAATAATCACTTATTCCCTTGGTAGCACAATGTGAAGTGCTCCTGTACAATGCAGTAGGGTAAAGGCTTTTATAGAATCACAGAATCCCAGTCTGGTTTGGGTTGGAAGGGACCCAAAAGCTCATGCAGTTCCAACCCCCTGCCACAGGCAGGGACACCTTCCACTAGAGCAGGTTGCTGCAAGCCCCATCCAACCTGGCCTTTTTCTATGCACAGAACTTGCTGTACCTACACAGACCTACACTTAGTGCTCTAAAGGGGAAAAAATTAAAGATGCAATTACACTAAACTGTATGTACCAAAATGAAAAAAGAACTGCACTTACAGAATTAGAGCATTTATTATAGAGTTACAGAAAAATTATTAAGAATTATAATTAAAAGAATATTAGCCAAACATGTAAAAGAAACCCCAAACCACAACCAACCTAGTTGCATTTGCCAGTGGATCTACTTCCCAGTGCTGCATGAAGGACCAAACCAAAACTAGCCCAGTTTTTAAAAGATGCAGGAAAAAAGTTAATTAGAAAGTTTCAGGGAAAAATGGGGCATCACCATGAAGAAGTTTTCCATGACTTTCATCCATGCTAAGGAAGGTCACTAAATAATAGAGCAAAGAACTGCCAGACCTTTGTTTAGCCAGTTACCATACTCAACATAGTCAAGCTGTAAAACATAAAGCAATAATATAGCAGAGAATCTAGGTTAGGCTGCAGGTCATTGTGGGGTGAGGAAATCTGCTTGGAATTTGCTAGTGCTATGTCAAACACACGGGAAACTTGATGAAATTCCATCTAGCAAATGATAACTTAAGCTTACATTAACTTGTTGCAATGAAAAGTAAGTAGCAAAATGGGTTTGTAAACCTGAAGCAGTTTCAAACATCCTGATGAAACCACATTGGGATGACTACATCAACCTTTGAAGTTTGACATGAGAAGCTTTGTAGAGCTGCATTTCTACAGGTAAGTATAAGTAGGAACAAATAAACCAGTGTAATCCAGGAAAAAACAGGAGATGGTCTAAAAACTGAGGCTGCTATTTAAACAGTGCTCACTGAAAATGCAGATCATCTGGAAAAGAGGATAGCCGCTGTCTGAAACTTCCTTAGTGTACCATATCAGTTACTCAGACCAACTGAGCAGAGTTAAAGGGTGAGTAACAATTGCTCTGTCCCCTCTTCTGCCTGAGCCTAATCCTTGAAAAGCATTAATTGGCTATTTCTGCATTTGTCACATAGACTATATATTTCCAGAACCATCCAAAGCACAGCACCCATAATATGCAGCATCTGAGAAAGCAAAACCCACCCGGACAATCAAACCCTGCCTTTGGAAAACCTGGGTTCTACTTATCAGAATCTTATGACTCTTGCTTCTCAAATTGAGAGGAATTGTCTCCAGCTGGCAAAAACACCTGTGTTTAGTTGATTTGTTCACCTATTCCAGGCCAGAGGGAACCATCAGATCATCACCTGGGGCTCTCTTTATTAAACAAGTCTCTACATTAACCCTGTAACTGCGCCAAGCTCAGCTGTATGTGCTGATGGTCTTATATCAGAGCTGATACCCATCAGAAAACATGCTTCCACTGCCAGGCTATTTTCATAGTTAATCACTCCACTGTTAGAAACACATTTAAATTTGAAATAAACCAATTTTGACTGTGGCTTCTGGCCACTGACTTTCATTACGCTTTTCCATGGAAGATCACAGAGCTCTTCAGCAACTGGCACTCACCATGCAGATACACGCATGTTTTAAGCGAGACACCTCAATTTTTCCCTTCCTAAATTAAACAGATTGAGTTCTTCAGATCTTTTATTGCAAAATACTTTCCCTTGCTTGAGCCATTTGCAGCCTCTCCAGCAGAGAGCTGCCCATGGCTGTTATGCAGCTTCTCTCTCATTCTTGCTTATAAACTGCCGTTGAATGCAAAATGCAATCAACAGCTTGGCCGGCTGGACATGAAGTAACAAGTGCCTCTGACTGCTCCATGCATACTATTACCTACTCCTCTGAGATTTCATCAGGAATGATTTACAATTGCTTCCAGAGCATGGATCAAAGTGCTGAACAGTACTGGCACTAAACTGCCTCAAAGGAAAACCACACTGGTGATCATATTCAATGGTAGTACTAGGCAAGCCACTTCTGGGGGAGGGAGGAGGAGAGGTATTTGCCATCCCCTTCCCAGTTCTTAAATACATCAAAAAAATCCAATGCTATTTTGGAAGTTAGAGTGTTAGATTGCATTCAAAAGTAAAATAATGATAATAACAAAATCTCACTGCACAACAGTTTTCTTCATTACATCTATAGTTTCAAAACTGCCATGTTTTAGTTTGTCAGCATCTGGCTCCTCCATCAGTTTTTGCCTGGCTTTTTCTTCCTCCTGATATTAAACATTCAAGGTTCAAATTATCCAACTTCCTTTTAGAAACATCTGCAGAGCATCTGACACTTGATCAGGACATGACTGGAAGAGTGCTGGAGTATCTCCTGAACTTTAAACCTCCTCCCTAATTCAGCTTTTTCAAACCAGCAATTCTGTGAATAGCAGGACTAATGATGTCAGCTTTCCCTCGGCATTGGGTATTATGGTCAAGTGACTCTGCTATCAAAAAATGCAGAGTGACTACTGATGGGAACAGTGTTTAGACAAGATCTTGATCACGTGGATTCTTGGATGTGCAAAAGGCTGTGAAGGCGAACTGCAGGTTTTCCAAATTTGGTGGTTAAATTCTCTGCCTTCTCGTGGGCTCTCTGCTCCCACAGAACTTGGAAGAACTCATCTCTGAAACCTCCACATTTCTACCCAGTCTGGTTGCAGCTGGCCAGCAAAGCCAAAGTGGGCAGAAGAGCCAACATGCAATGAGACACTCACAGACACAGAGCTATCACTTTGCTTCCCAAAGAAAACAGTTTAATAATTGAGTGATGTGCTATTGGTGTTCAATTCATTCACTCAACTCATTCAGGCATAAAGGAAGCAATACAAAAACCTAAGAGCAATTCCATACTACGAAAGCCACATGTGATTTGCCACCACAAAAAAAGCAAAGGCAAAGACTTCAATAAGTAAATAAATACATTGTTCTTTCGCCCATCCTGTGTTGAAATGAACAAGGACAACATGTTCCTGGATCTCACTCCAGTTGAAGGGAGGGGAAGGGAAAGGATACACAAGGAGTCCACCTATACAAAAAAAGCCACCAGTCTTGCCTGAACAAGCTATTAACAAAGCAAGTGGAGGAGTCACCGACTGCTGCCATTATATCCCAGTAACTCACATGCAATTTTAAGTTAAGTAAGGAGTTGCCAAAACAAAATGACTCACAGTCAGACACAACTCACACCTTGCTGCAATAGGATAAATTTAACATGTCATTTTACCTAGCTCACAGATAAATATGGTCTGAAAACTACTTAGAAGGGACATTAAAAGAAAGCTGCAGTCTGCACAGAAAATCAGCCAGATGAGTTACAAAGCCCTTGGCTACCTTCAGCTATATCCTCATATGCACGTTTCATGCTGATGCAGCCACTCTGCAAACTGATCTACGTTATACTTTACAGTATCCAAAATACTGTGCCTAAATATACACACATAAGAAGCACTTTCATTCTTGACTTAACATGACAAAGCCATCAAAATACCTCAGTCAAGTCAGCTCAGGATAAAGCAAAAGTGTGAGTGAGCAGTTAATGTTGTGGCGCATTTGCAGTTACAGGGAGGGAGGCTCAGCCAAGGACAGCCCCAGCAGAGCACACCAATCACATGCTCTTGACTTTTTTCTTCCTTTTCAGTCCTCTGATGGATTGCAGCAGGATATTTCTGCATTGCTTTAACTGGAACAATGCTGATGAGTATTTGGGGGTTTTTAACAGTTAAATACTAGTATGGATTTTTAAACAGACTAAACTCAGAAGGGCATTTTCTATTCAGAATGCTACAGAAACTGGAAAACGGAAAAACTTAAAATACCATATGGACAACACAGGAATACATCTGAAGGGAGAAACTTCTCTCTACATGTGAAGTTTCCTTTCCCCTTCGTTGCTTTTAAGAGCTCTGGAATTTAATCACTTGACAGCCTTACGTCATGTTTACTTGAGGCTAGGTTACACATGGGTGGAAACAAATCTGACAATAATCTCCTATCAGTCTCTGCCTATTACATCACTCAAGAACACCCTGAGAAGTAACAAAGCAGGAAATAACTTGCAGTGAGCAGGGTAAAACAGACAAGAAGGAGAAATTAGATGTTACTCATGCATAGAGAGTAACTGTGCAAAAAGGCCCCATCAGCACATGCCTGTAAATCTAGTTTGCAAACCATCTGTGAACATATGGACAGAGGCCCAAGTTACAGCTTTACAGCTCAGCTCCAGAAGCATCAGATTTGGCAGGCTGTGATGAAGCTGTAACTGGTTAAATGAATGAAGGCACTTTAATCCCTTGAGAAGGCTAAGGCCCCTTAGTTGATAAGATTTCCATTTATTTATTTATTTTAAATACAGCATCTGGTCCCTCCAGACAAAAAAAGCTTAAGATGCTCTCAAAGCTGCTTCAACTTTTGGTCGGTGCAGCAGCTGTCACACAAAGCAGGTCTCCTCCCTTTTATTTCAACAAGTTGGGTTTGGTTGGTTGGTTAGTTCAGGAGGTTTTGTTTGTTTGTTTTTTAAATCAGCTTTGCATTGGGCTCTTAAGAAATCATCAGTGTTTGCAATACCAGGGCAAACAGGTTCTTTGACTGCAACTCAAAACAGGAAACAAACTGGCTTAGCCTGAAAGTCATTTGTTTTCTGCATTAGTTTTCAGTTATTCTCTCCCCATCTGGTTCAGTACCTATCGACAACTTTTCCATGGCACAAGAAGGGATCACTTTTCACATAGGAATTCTTATTCATACAAGGTTTAAAATGCTCAGTCCGTAGCCTAAGACCTTGCACTGTGTCATTAACTCACTCAAGGCTGGATAAGTGCAATGAAGAAAGCACAGGTTTCCACATCGACATTTCCTACTTCACAGCAAGCCCCAAGCATGAGATCAGGCTGCCCAGAGTTAATGTTCTCCTTCTAACAACTAAATCATATCCAGATTCCAGAACATACTTCAGATGTTAAGAATGGAAATTATGGTTAATACAGAGCTATTTGCATTACTCTCTGCATTAATAACTTTTCCTTTGGTTTAGCTCTATTATTTTTTTCCAATTAAAGTTACACATCAATGCAACAAATGTAAAAGCTGAATAAGGAGTTATGTATCAGAAACCACAATTCCTTTAAATATGTACTTTATCACCCTGTATTTTCAGCATTTCTACATATTAACATGAAGTATTTCCACATACTTGTCAGTGAAAGGAAAGTTACTGTTCAGCTTCAAGTGGACTGGGCAATTAAGTACATGCCGGCTGAATATGCCTCAGATGTACTGGGATTTGAGAGAGACAGACTTCTTATCAGAGATTCCCAAGACAACTTAATCACCTTTGAGAAGGAGTAAACTACAGAACTCTTGAGGATCTCTCTTTTTGCACTGGAACATCACTTTTGGGGGTATAATATTTCACTTGTGTAGTCACTTCACTTAATTTGATTTGCTTTGTCTCCTCCAGAATCTCAAGTAAGAGAACTTCCAAGAAGACAGGACAATGTGAATTTCTCCTGAAGGAGATGACAACTTCTTTTCATGTAAAGAAACAGTACTCACACCTCAGTAGGAATTTCAAATGGTTCCAGCAAAGCTTAGCTGCTGGGAAACATCAGTTTATCAAGCCTGAAGTGCTTTAAACCTGACATTTCAGGTTCAAAACCTCGTGTCAAATTTACATTTGTGTAATGCAAAAGAGAAGCTGAGTTCAGATGCGAACTGGTGAATGCATTTCTCTGGATTTAAACAGTTGTCAGAATGGCCTCTTGTTTCTCGGTAACCCAGACTGGATGATACCTTCAACAAAAAAGGTAAAATTACATACTTGGGGTTTTTCTGCCTCAAACCAGCCAGTTGCCAACAAAATGGAAACCAAAACATATTGACTAGATCAATTCAAGATAACTTCTACTGATCGCAGAATGATAGAATAGTTTGGATAGGAAGGTCTCTTAAAGCTCATCCAGTTCCAGCCCCCTGCCACAGGCAGGGACGCCTTCCACTACAGCAGGTTGCTCCAACTACATTTTAAAAATCAAAGCTGGAGGAAAACATTTAACAGACTG
This sequence comes from Psittacus erithacus, assembly GCA_009867235.2. Lineage (NCBI taxonomy): Eukaryota > Metazoa > Chordata > Aves > Psittaciformes > Psittacidae > Psittacus > Psittacus erithacus. The sequence goes on along the minus strand of WYDI02015995.1, from coordinate 28,694 downwards.
AAGTACTCCAGTGTAACACTCCACACCCTAAGATCACACACTAAGATCAAAGTTGAGCCACATCTGAAGTCCATCCCAAAACGTAATCTTAGCTGACGAGCTATGTTTTACCCATCTATAAATGTGCCCTTAAGGACGTACTTTTCCAGTTAGGTATTCTAATCAGACTCCCAAATGAGCTTTTGTCTATCATGAATTCATTGTTCTGATGAACTGCAATTCTACACCGCTGGAGGCTCGCTGTTTTCAAGACGCAATTCTCAGCAGCTGTTTTCTCCATATATCCATAATCATCACAGCATTGCTATTACGAAGGAACTTCACAACGTATTCAACAGCAGTCAATCCAACCTGCAAGAACTGAGGAACGTGTGCAGCATTTAGTTGATGGGGTTCTGCAGGGGTCCAGTCAGACTGAAGCAGCTCATGGCTATGATGCTGCATTGTCACTCGGGAAATTCTGTGCTGAGGTGGTACCTACACATTCCATCAGCCTCTCGTCCTCTTGCAGAACATATAACTGAAAAGTCACTGCTATAAAGTCAGTATAAATAAAACCCAAATGATATGGAGCAGCCCAGTTGCATTTGCACCTTTGAGGGAGATGCAATGACTAAGCAAGATACAGTAAGTGACAGTGACAGGCCTGTCACAGTGACAGGTCCTTCATAACCAGTGCTAGGTGTAGGCTCTGAGGACAGTTTCCTTCAATTACTCAGTAACAGCTGAATTCTACAGCCCACAGTGCTGGGCAGGAGTTCAGTGGCAGAGAAAAAGAATATTAACAAGAAGAATAGATCATTCAAGTTCACTATTATTTGCACTAACCTGGCAATCTAAGGTATTTAAATCTGAATTATTATTAGACATGACATCAGTAGAGCCTGGATCCACTACAACAAAACAGCATGGGACCCAAGAGGGTTAAAAACCAGCAGACAAGAATGCTGTCCATTTAGCTTTCATACTCCTGTGCATACACTGTCTTATACCAACATATAAATTACATACATCCACCACTGACAACCTGTGCTAGGAATTGCCCCAAAACCCCAAACTAGAATTTGATGATTCAACAGGAAAACTTAAGGCAAACAGAGCAAATAGAGTGGATGAAATAGTAATCTTAACCTGTTCTACTTCAGAAACAGAATTTGGGACCTTATTACTATCAAACTGTGGCACTTAGGATATGTTGCTTCTGTAACTTGTACTAATAAGATACAGGAAAATTAAGAGCGATGCCTTCACTGGCATCAGAGAATTGTCCCACCCAAAGAGGACATCCCAGGAGATCTCACAAAGATCCTTAAGAAAAAGGCAAACAAGTGGTTAAAAAATGATGCTGAGAGGGCTCTGACAAACATAGCTGGGGATAAACTGTAAATCTTTGCTTCCATTACCACTCCCAAGAAAACACATCTCAGCCCGACCCTGATAGCAAACACTCCCCTCTCTTCACCTTAGTCTCCTTCATGCTTTCTTCAACCTGGCCCTATGTTTTGAGCTCTCTTTAGGCAGAAAGAAAAGTCAAATTTTCGTTAAAAAAATGAAATAAAAAAACCCCTAAAGTATCCATCCACCTTCACTGCAGAACCATTATCTGGTGGGGCACTGCAAGGCAAACAACAAAATCCATGAGATTTTTTTCTGCACAAGGTTCTTATGGTAATCCAGAAATGCTTTCTATGCCAGGGCATCCCCTCCTGCCCTTGTTTTTACCTAATGAAACTTGAAAAAAGTATATTGTAAATGAAAAGAGATGGTAGCAAAATAACAGTAAAACAATTATTCAGCCGGGTGACACTTACTTAATTCAAACCTAAACTCAGATCTGTTACAGTAATTGCAGATCTGGTGGATATACAAGTATCATTCTGTTATATTTGAAGGCTGCAAACATAGCCTTCAAGAATACAACAAACAATGTACCACCAGCTTTCTGCAGCCTTTTCAAGCAAACGCTTGTGTTTCAAGGCAAAGCATCCCACTTTTCTTAGTGGGTGTATATCAATTCAGTTAAAAGTGACCTGTGGTCTATTACTTTGATCCAACTACAAAAGATACACAGTTATTTAAACAAAGGTGTTTAAACTAACAAAATGAAATCCCTTTAATAAAAGAGTGAAATGATCCATCAGCAGAAGCACTTCTGATTTTGGACTTAGGAAGGGCAGCCAAGGTAACATGGCACATCACCAACGGAACACGTAATTCCTGGATGATCAGTGGCATTATGTGGCTGCTTCTGTTGCTGCCTATCACCACTCAGGGGAACAATCAAGTACTGAACTGTTAGTTTTCTAAAGATATGGCCTGGAATAGGGCAAAAGAGCTGCATGGAAATCCCATGACTGGAGTTACTGAAGGTATGGAAGATAAACTACAAATGTTAAATATTGAGTGTTTGTCTACAGAAGATGCTAAATGACAAGAAAGCTAGAGCATAAATTTACATTCCCTTAATCAAAGAAACAGTAGGAAAGCTTCGAATATTAGCAGAAGTTATGATCAACCAAGAGCAGGCACAGAGGCTACAGGGGAACCTTACCAGAACGCGATCTCCAATTTTGAGCTCCCTTTCTCCCTTCTTTAGTGATCCAGCTTCAGAGAGATTCGATATCGATTCACTTGCAGCTTTTGAAAGATTGCTAATCTGAGGAGTTGAGTGTTCTTTAGAAGCAAGGGGTGAAGTTTTCTGTGGAATTCCTGAAGGGGGAAGTGCAGCAGCGGCTGAAGACACCATGCTAGCAGCTGATGTGGAAGTTGGTGATGTAGCCCTAGAAGCATGAGCTGTCTGTGTACCATTGGCTTCATCTTCTGTCAATACTTTTCGTGTCAATTTTGATGGTCTTGTAAATATTCCCCTCAAGGGTTCACACTGGAAATAGCGAACTCCAGCCACAGAGCCATCGTTCTTCCCAATGGGTTCATCTAGAACAATCCCTGCCCACTGTCCTGGAGCAAACTGTGTTTCACCGAGGAACTGAATAAAGCCAGGCTTATTTCCATTGACCCAAACACGCTCCCCAACTCTGAAATCATCCACAAACTCTTCATGTGCATCTGTAGTGGTTGTACTTGAGGTCTTTTCATTGGAAGCTGCTTTTTCTGCTGGAGCTGGAATCAAAACAATGAGAAAACAGGCATCAAATAATATTCCAGAGTGCATCACTATTTAGCTTGAATGTAACAAGCATTTGGAAAACCATGATTTGTGTAAGGAAGAGCTTCCAATTTTCTTACTTAAGAAAACACTATAATCTCTGGAATACAGTAATTCCTTGGCATAAATAGCAAAATCAGTTTATACTTATAGCTTTCAAGGTACTTCTTATTAGATTATGAATAAGGGAAGAGTTAAGATATTTAAACATTCCTTACCAGCTGCAACAGATGCAGGTGTTTTCAGCAATGTTCCCCCATGCTTGATGGTCTTTGAAGGAGCCTTAAGTCCACTTGGTTTTAACATACTCATCTTTCTGCAATACCAGTGTTAATCCTCTTTGTCTGTAACAACTATCTTTTTCCAAACATGGATAAAATATATTTTTCAAATTTTTCCAATTCTGGACTAAACCTGTGTATAAAAATATTAGACATGAAACAAAAGTCAGTATTTTAACTCCTGCAGGAGAGGTTTCTATATATACAAATAGCCTGTGTATGAAATGCATGACAGAAGATGCTTTGCAGTAACAACCAGAAGCATTTCCCAGGATAGCATTTCCAACTCAGCATCCTTTGAAGGCCATTACCTATTAAAAGACACCAAGTTTGAACCTAAAACACTAAAATAACTCACTTCACTGAATGCTGCTGTATTCATCTTAAACTGAAAAGCTATTTTAAGAAAGAAAAACAAAGCCCTGAGCAGCATTAATGACATTATACACAGATATACCCACTCTGTGTATACCTATGTTTTTATATACCACTGTTTTCAGTCACATTTTCAAGGGTTGCTATATCCCAGCAAAACCAACTTGAGACTACAGAAATAAATGCAAAAGAAAGCAAGAGAACCAGGAATTTCTGGATAAAAACAAAGTTTTAAAGAGAGATTGGCACTGAAAAATTAAAGCTGCTCAACACAGTTAGATGATGACAACTAAAAAGGAAACATCCACCTCAGCTGTATGTGATCTTTTAGATCACAAGATACACTGGCTCAGTCCCCAACACAGTGCCTCAACCACGCTCCTCTGGGAAGAGGAGGGACTCTTCCCTGCGTTGCTAGGATAGAGTCTGGCTCTGACTTGGAAGCCAGCTATGAGCTTTTCAAGGAACTACATCATGAGGGGTTTGCCACTGAAGGCATCTTCCTTCCGATTACAACTTTAGAAAGGCTTTTTCATCTAGAATGAAAAATCTATATATTTTTTCCCTCAAATACTGTAAGGTCACTGGTCTACCCCATCTCCAAAAGCCCAAATTGTTCTGCATGAGCACAGCTTAGCTATTTGCTAAGCTTTATAAGCTTTACAAGGCACTGACAGAACTGCTATGCCCACAAAAAAAAGACCAGCACACACTGAAACAAAAACCTGAAAGGGAAAAAAAGGAAAGCACAGACATGTAGCAATAGACTGTTTGCTCAGAACATGGCAAACAAAAGCTGCAAAGCAGGTCTCAGTCCTGCCAGTTCCTTGCATTTTGGCAGCAACGGGCACATGTGTGTGGGCAGAAGGCTGACCCATTGCAGAGTTCCCAGAACCAGTGTTCCCAGGTGCGTGTGCTGGGTGTACTGGGTATTTAAAGGCAAAACAACACTCCTGAAGGAGAGACTGCCATGCCACAGGAAGGAAGACTAAGACGACAAGCCAACTATGTCTTTTACCTAACAATGCAAGTTCTATCTCTCATGTATTATTAATAGCCAGCACATTAGTGATCCTAAAAATCAATTCACTGTGAAAGGAAGGAAAGTATCAGGCACGCTGCTTTGTGAACCTAAACACCAGAGTGAAAGAGGTTTTATGCTATCTTACGATCTTCTATACCAAGTTGAAGGCATCTTCTACGTAGTCTGCAAAAACGTTATACTTTCAAAAGCATTAATTACACCTTGGACGCATGGTGCGTGCCTGCAATTTACGTTACACTCCATGAAAACTGGCAAGTAGCACTGGGAAGACTTCTGAATCTTTTTTCTAGCATTGCCAGCAGTGTGTTACCCACCCAGCTGCAGATATACAGTGGTTTACTACTAATTCTTAAGTGGGAATTAGCTCTCTAAAATCAAAGCAGGACAGGCACGAAATATGAGTGGGAGGCAGTCATACACAAGAACAACCAGAGGACCACGTAAGATGTCACTTTGGACACAGCAGGAACACAGTGGGGGTTTTATTTTCCCCTCCTACTACATACCTGCCCTGCCTGCTAAATCTCAATGCATCATATGTGCATCGCTTTCCTCAACCAATCTAAATGCCTGGAATGGAAAAACTGTACACAATAAAGAAGGATTTGGTACAAATACAGAAACACGGGAAGTATCGAGGTCAGTTCTTTTTAGTTCACAGTCTTTGTCAGTGCCAAGCATTTATGGAAATTCAATCACCTTGTTTGAGGCAAACCAAGTCCCCCTTAAGAAACATGGCTCCTCAAACCAGGAAGCTAGAAGCTGTCTTACAACATTTTGCCCTTCTTTTCCATATACTATCTCTTTTTTTGCCCCTGAAGTACATTCCAGCACCACACAGGTAATAACCACTCATATTGTACAAGGCCAGGCACAGTAAAAGACAACAAACACTAAAGTACCCCCCCAAAATTACACTTTTCCACTTTCAAATAGTTATTTATTAATAGATGTTTGACAAACCTCTGCTCAACAGAAAGTCAGAATGTTCCAATATTGCATTTGTTGGCTCAGGGTGCTCATTCATATTTTAATCTTGCTCTCCACAGTCATGGGTTATGTATTTGCTGCGTCATTTGCTTTTTTGAACATACAGGCCTTCAACTAGGCCAAAAGTAACACAATCCTTCGTGCCCTGGTTTCAGAGTTACTGAAACTGAGGCTTCATTCCAAAAGCTGCTAAAATACTGTCAATGCTTTTTGATAAATTACTGCCTTCCTGCAACAGTGAAAAATACAACTTTAGGTCTAAGAAAGAGGCAGGACCTTCACAGCAGCATTTCCTAACAGAATTCATCAAACACTGAAAGCACATGAATTTGCATTAAGTGACTGTGGCAACAGTGATTTCGAGCACTAGGCACTCCAGCATTTCCTAACAGGCTCCAGATGTCAGTTCCCTCATTTGAGTTCCGCTATGAGCCAGCAGCTACTTGTCTCAATTTGTTCTCTTTCTTGCCTTGAATCAGCCTCAGCTTTCCTGAAAAAGGATTCTTTATAACCATAGGCAATAACTGAAAGCTTCTCAAAAGATCCTATCAGGGACCTGAGGAAATGCCCAGGAAGAATCCAATAATATACCCTACTTAAGTGTTCAAAGCCACAAGGTCTACCAATACAGCAACTGAGCATAAAGTAAGAGATGTTAAATGCAAGCTTTACCCTTGTGCTATTACTGGGTAATATATGATTTCATATAGTATGAAAATGTGTTATTCTCAAATGCATTGCAATTTTTGTGCGTGGATTACTACAGATTTTCAAATGCAGACATGAATCCCAGCATTGGCCCTTTTAGCTGATTAGTAACATCCTTATTTACCTTTCACAGACCTCTAAGTAGTGCACGGATCAAAGCAATCCATAAGCAACAAGTTGAGAAGCATTGCTGGAAGGGAATAAATCCTACTAATCTGATAACAGGCATGAATTTCATTGCAAGTTAAGATTAAAAATAAATAAATAAAATTGAACCAAATAACGCTGAATTGAAAAAGTAGAATGCTTTCCAGCTGTCAAAAAAGGAATTCATCTAATAGGAAGAAAACAGCTGCCACTGGTTCTTTCAAAGTTGTATTTTCAACAAGTAGGACTCCAAAACATACTAAAACATAAATACATAAGAAAACAGGGGAAAAAGTGAAAGCCTTAGGTCACTCCACTTAAGAACCCTGTAGGCACGACAGGAATGTAAGAAGACCAGTAGTTCTTTAGGCTTAGTTGACATCTGACAAGTGTGCTGCCACCACCATCTCCTTCCTCAGCACAGGTAGTGCCATGATTAAAAGTAAAACGTTTCACCTGATAAAACACCAGAGACCATGACCTGACAATTTAAGAATCATTTTCTAACATCACTACTACCATGGAGCAGATGCAGTGTTTCCATGGAGAAAAGCAAGGTGTCTGTCCGTTTGGTATGGAAACAGAGAGGACATTCTAGAAAAGAGCAGCAGCATGTTTGAATTGACTCAGACTGGATAATCTCCATCTTCTGCATGCAGACACATGCAGCCTGACTCTACGCAGCGTACTCTGAGGCTGGAACATCACTCTCATGATTTATTTGTATAATAAAGGGAAACAATTCTTTGATGATCGTCTGCTATCAGTCATGCACGAGTTCTTCAAAACACTTCAATTTAATCAGATCAATATTAAACTTCATTAACACCATTAAGAGACTAAATATTGTTGGGAAATGCCATTCAACACCAACACATTTCTGAGCTCAAAATAAGAGGTCCCTTCAATTTGTTAATTCTGTTAAGTGTACTGGCGCTTTGCAAAGTACACATGAAGACTAACAGATACAGAATAAGGATTCTAGAAGGGCTGCCCAGAACAGGCAACTCTGCTGAAAGTCTCACAGGGATCTATAACCAGAGAAGATCCTACACAATCCCTGTGGCACTCAACTGGCTGAAAAACAAATCCCCACCATGCCATGAAGAAAATGTAATGTACACAAAATAAATGTATTTCAAGGCCCACCACAATGCAGTAACTTCACTTTCCTGAGAGAAAAGCCAACTCACCACATGAAGCACTAAGTCTGAAATAGCAGCCTGAGCAGCATTTCTTAAATAGCTGTTTTATGCTCTTGATGTTCATAGCACTATGGCTAAGCTTTCAGCAGCTCATGAATCATGCCTCAAATATCCCAACAATGGTTTAAAGAAAGTAACTTGGAATTTTGAACCTGGAAAATCTTCTCCTCTGGTCCAGGAGTTCCTCCAAGAGCTCAGGCCCTCCACGGTTACAAACAACTCTTAAACTTACTGCTGTCTTAAAGCATATAAGCATCTTCTGTATGATTCAGATCCAATTCTTATTACAGCTCTGAAAGTTGCATCTGCAGCCTCCTGGGCTGGTATTATATTTCTGTAAAAAGTAAGTATATGTATTTCCAAAAAATAATGCTTTTAATTGAATTTAGAGACTTTTGAAATTCATGCACAATTCAAAAACACAACCACGTTTCAGCTTTGAGCAAAGGGAATGCCTTAAAACTGCACTGCTATTTGCTTCTTGCTACCTCTTTAAGGATATTCCTCTCTGTGCAAGAATGTGCCAGATCACAGAGACCTTCTGGAAGATTCAGACAGGAATGAGATTAATTCATTCACAGCAGGTCCACAAACTGACATACCCACAAACACCCTTAGTGAAACAGTCACACAAGCATAACCCTCTACTACTACACATTATGCAGCCAGATTTCTCATGTTTAGGAAAACTGCAATGTCAGCACACCCAGTGTGAGAGATGAGCAATGGAACAATTCCTCATCATGGTGCCTCCTTGGCTGTATTCTGAGTCTACTGGAGATATTTCATGTTGGGCAATCAAAAAAATTGAATCACCATTTTGCACTGGATTACATTTATGATGAAATGATTTCACAGCAGACAGTATCAGTATCCATTGTAAATGTCACACTAAGCTTCAAAGTCAGTTCTGTCACAATTACAAATAGTTAAACTATTACTAAAAGACGGATTTCCAAACCCTTCACACTTAACTTCACAGACTTCTCTTACAGTCATAGAGCCTAAGAATGATCTGTGTGGGAAGAGACCCAAAAGCTCATCCAGTTCCAAGCCCCTGCCATGAGCAGGGCCCCCTTCCACAAGAGCAGGTTGCTCCAAGCCCCTGTGTCCAACCTGGCCTTGAACACTGCCAGGGATGGGGCAGCCTCAGCTGCTCTGGGCAACCTGGGCCAGTGCCCCAGTACCCTCACAGGGAAGAGATTCTTCCTAATGTCTCATCTACATCACTATCATTAGAAAAGACACTAAAATAATGTGCATTATGTAATTCAATGTTTATCATGCCAAGTGCCATCATATTTATTTGGCTTACTGGATGCACTGCTTAATGCCAACATCAAAACATACGGTATGTGCCTATCAAAGCAGGGGTTTGTATCTTACTTTTAAAGGTACAAAAAATTTGCATTTAAAACTCAGCTGATCAGGTAGGAAAAAAATACTAAAAGGAGCCCAGAGCTTTCTCTCAGATGTGCTGTTTGCAGATTCTGGCATAGAAAATAAAAATTCAATAAGAAAATAAACAAGAACTTCTCCTAGTTTATACAGGATCATTCTTATGACATTCTGCAGCTCATTCCAGCTCAATCAGGTACACCCTTCACAAAGGCAAACACTCATCCCATACGAACCACAATTTCTTATACCATGTTCTTAACATAAATACGTATTTTATAAGGGACAGACTCCTCCAGACAGCATCTCTGTTTATTTTAACCAGGCATAACTTACATTAACAGAATGAAAGCAATTCTTTGCTCTTCTGAAGTGCCTTCAAAGTCACTACCAGGATTACTCCAGGAAATGAATGTTGCAAGCAGGATTTAGTATGCTTCTAGTCTAACTCGGAACACAATTTGCTTTTGCTATCATAAAAGTACAAACCCAAAAGCTCGTAGCAGGTTGGGAAGTATGCCCACTGCTATGACACAGCAGCTTTTGACAGTGTCATTGGTTTGATGAACAAAACTTGAAATGAAGGGTGGCCAACAAATGACTCAAACTGAAACAAATCCATACAATCACTAGCAGAGGTCCTGAAAAAAAACCTTTCAACTATTTCAGAGGGCATTTGTTTAGATAAACTAAGTCTGAAGCAACTAGTATGTTACCTAGAGGATATCCAAAACAGCCCCAACACTGTAACACAAACACTATGCCTTGTCATCACTCTTCCCACTATCACACAATCATCACATCACAGTATAAGGACATCCCCATAAATAGCTACTGGTTTTCTATAACTTCAAAGGGTGAATCTCTGTCTCCTTAAGAACCCAGAAGACATTCCTACTTTCTTGTACGTTTAGAGGGACTAGGGAAGAATGAAATTTGTTGCTTGGGAATTAATCCAAACGCTCCACAATGCTGTCCCTCATGAAGGAGGTGACTAATCTTGAGTTCAACCAGCAACTTTAGATTTGTTTCTTAACCGAGACAGAGAGTAGATGCTGTATTTCTGCATCACGGAGATGGCTTAAAGAGTTTTCTGTGCAAGTTCCCAGATCCATAGCGTATTCAGGACCAAAAACCTGTAGATTATCTTTCCACATCTTTTATGGCAGACAGGCCTGCATACAAATCTGTATTTACCCTTTGATTTTGAACTTGCTGGGTAATTTCAGCTAAATAAAAGGCAGAAGACTTCTAAAAAAGCCTTAGATTACATTCTGACAAGTTTCATAGAAGTAGGAGGGAGACTTGTGCTCAAATAGTCTTGAGTTTCTCCCAGTGACTTTAGATCAGACCACCTGATTTCTGAAGCAGAATGGAAAACCAAAGTTATTGCCATCAATACACCGGCAGCAGGTTATATAAAATCTGAATGTAATACAGTGAGGAAGGCAACCACCGTAAGACACAAATCTGCTGAAAATCAGAGGGGTTTAGTGACATTTCTAAGTTGGTAAATCAGACGCATCACAGTTATCCACCTTGGGAAGTGCAGGATATTCACTGCAAACTGAACAAACATAATTCTCTCTGCACATGCTTGGGAAAGGAAAAAGGCAGGGAAAAATTCCTGTAAGTAAGGAACTGTACTAAGATCAAGATGAATTAGATCAAGCATAGTAAGAGGCTTAGGACCTCAAACCATCAGTCAGATATTACAGCAATGCTATGAGGAAGGTAATTCATTAAAGCTTCTGCTCTACTTATGGATTTTGATTCTGCATCAAGGACATTTTAAGTCACCTCATCTTATCATTCCAGAACTTGCTATGCTCATTCAGACTCCTAAATGCCTCAAGATCCTCAGTAAAAAAATATACCACTGAAACACAAAGACTGCTGAATATGAAGCACAAATAAGAGAGGGTGTCTGTAACAGTAAAAACCTATTTTGGGCTAGCAATTTGTGAGTAATTTCTTCCTCAATCTATGTTGCTATTTCTAAACACAGTCTGTTCCAGTTTTCTAAAAGATTCCCATCTTCAATTCAGAATTAAGGACGAGCTGGAAACTGTTAAAGAGCTTTAAAAGAAAAATCCCAGAAAATATGATGTAAACTCTAACGTTTCAATCTGCCGCTGTACACATGCATTATAGAAATGTCACTGCTATAGACTATTAAAAGATCAGAAAGCACATGATCCTCCGAAGCACACATAATTCTCTACAGAATGAGTCAAGGATTGAGAAGTAAATCAAAGTTTGCACCTGAGAAAGTAAATGGCTCTGGTAAGCCTGCTATCGATCCCCACTACTTTTCCTACATGTTTCTAAGGGAATTCCGTGCCATTCCCAAAAGCCCTCCATTTTGATAACAAGAAGAGTAATTTGTTTAACTATGTTGTATGATTCTATGATTCTAACTGTCTGCGCTGATTTCTGATAATAACACACTTCAACCATCTCAGTAAGTGCATTCAGCCCACAATAACAACGATGATTCTGGACTAGTAGAGCATCAAGTTTAAGTTATTTGGAACTTAAAGTTTAAATGAAAGTTTGAGAAGCAAAATGCCACTTCCTGTCAGCCTCAAACCCAAACACATACAAGCAAAGACACAAGGCTTCTCCCTAATACAACTGCGACTGGGGCAGCTGAAACAAAGATGCTGCTTTTTATAGTAAGAATTGAATTTTGATAGACTTGGGTGAAACTGTAACTGTTTCACACTCTGAAAACACCAAGTCAGCATTCCCTTTTTAGCTTTCCATGTTGTTAGCCTTATAAATTAGCACCATGACTGCTATATGGCTGGCATATAAGAAAGTAGAAGTACAAATACAGAACTTGGATAAATATTGCTGTGACTGAGTGAATGCTGCTGCCAAGCACAGCAGCAGAATGATAGTGTCAGGTAAGTGAACTCTATTGAATAGTGAGTTTCTCTCTTTGCCTTGCAATTTTCCCTCAAAATAAGATAGAAATATTGTCAGTAAGATGACAAAGATTGGGAAAACTGAAGAGCTTTTAATGGTGTTTCTCCTTGAAACAGCAAAGTGAAGTCTTTCATGAAGAGCTCATGGTACTATTCCCTCAAGAGTCTTTGAGGTTTGTACAAACAATTGATGAGACATTCCAGGTGGAAAACAGCCAGGTGTTAAGGCAGGGACCTGTACAGCCTGGTTTTAGATACAGCTTCTAAATTCCTTCCCTTCCAGCCTTTCAGAAGCCAGGAGCTAGATACCAGAGTTGTGGGTAATTTCTAAGGGTCAGCTGTACCCCGTGAGTGCAACATCACTCCACAAAATTAAATGGCTGTAGAGAACAGACACCTGCACAAGCACAGACATATTAGTAGATGCTTGAAATCATCAGGGACTGTGCTGCTGGCAGAGCTGGCTGCAGTTCCGCAGGTCAAGAACGAAATGGTTGCTCCAGCAGAAACTGGCGTCTAGCTGAGGCAGCTGAGATCACAGCTAATGCAGTATGTAATTGCCTTTCATGAAATAACCAAACACCATCCATCTGAGGCATTTCTAAACAGGCCACTCCAATAAGGACTCCAGTGCGTTACATTTTATATGTGCCAGCAGAGCCAGCAGTCCCTAAGGAATGCCAAAAGATTCAACAAGAGCTGCATTCATTCGTGGTCATCATGTTCAAACATTAGAAAACTCACACTCAACATACAGAGTTAACATTTGACCTGAACATTTTAAAGAGTGAAAGAAAAGCTGTTTTGAAAGATCACATTGGCAAGACAGATCCTTCTATTTCTTTTGAAGGAAGATTTGTGCTGAAATATTCTCAGTCACTCCCAAGAAAAACTTTAACAGGGCTAAAAGGATAAAGGGAGGAATGCTGAAGGAATTATCCAATCTGCCCAAGCTAAGTAAATAAAGGCTGTCCTGGATATTCACATTCAGGAGATGGCAAACAGATACGGCCCATAACTCAGGCAGAATATCTACAGCAGCTCTACAAAGTTAGAGCAGTCAAAGCACTGTCTCTTCCTCCAGTATAATCCCATAAGGAAAGAGGTGGTTTATTTCCTACAGGATACCTCTGTGATGAGAATACAAGACAGCTGGTTTTTTGTCCCCTTCCTCTTTAAGAGAAACAATGCAAATTATATAAAACTAGTATTTTTGCCAAATAAAACCTCCCTCTTGATCCCTAAGGATACGGACATTTGCGGTCACATTTCCAAGCCCTCCTACTTCAGCCAACACATCCCTCTCCCTTCACTACACAGAAAACTTTAGCGCACTTCAGCACATGTAAGGAGCGGACAGAAAGAGAATCCTGAAATCTCATACTTTTAAAGCAAGAACTAATAATCCTGTGTGCTTGTTTCCATCATTCTACATTCAGCATGTAAATGAAGAAGTTTAGTACCCGAACGCTTACAACAGACTAAGGTATGTGGTGCTTGAAGGGTGGTTATTTACTTTTCCTCCATAGGATATAGCTCGCTATCTTGTTACACATTGGAGCAGGTGCACATAGACACATACTTGAGGAAAACCTCTCTCTGACACTGCTAGTTCCAGAATTACAGGCGTATTTCTGTTCTTCCAATACAACTCTTCCCAAAGCAGCAGGCAGAAAGGCACTTCCTCTTTTGCGCCTCTTTTTCTTCTTCCTACTCGTTAATACAGATATCATATGTTCTCAGATCCTTCTGCTCAATGATCTCAAAGCAACCTGTGAACTTCCATAAAACCCTTCCCACCCAGCGCACTGTGTGAGTGAGTGAAGGGGTGGGGAGGAAAGAGCCTTCATTTCACGGTCATATATTTAATGAGGAGCACAGTCACAGGCTGGGTTTCCATCCCCGTGCTGTTTTGGGACAGATTTTTGCGCTGTTGACTTTTGTTTGTTTTCATTTTCTAGAATTATTTAGAACACACACACAAAGATGTTATAACGAAGGGGAAAACTAACTCCTGATTTTAATGCAGCAAGAGCCGCATTAACATCCGAGTAACAGCAACAATTACCCTGTGCCTCATGACAGCTGAGGCACTGAAAGAACACTGAACCGCCTCAGGTTCAGCAGCACCAGGGATATAGCGGGAAGCAGGAGGGGCTCCACAGCACAGCCTTTGCCTGGGGGTCCCCCAGGTTTAACCCGGCAGTAAGCTCTGCCTGAGGCCCCCGGCGATACAGGAGGAGCTCACTTGCAAGTCAGTAGCTTTGAGAACAACGCGAGCGTAAGGAGCAGACATAAAACAAACAAACAGAAAAAAGCCAAGGTAAATTATAAGCCAAACGTTAACCAGTAAAACATCAGCATGTAAGCGTGGGAGGCCGAGAGCCGCAGGTCAGCGTTTATACCATGACACGCTCAGACCCTTTCCCCACAGAACCATCCACTCAAGGCAGCAGTAACTCAGCACAGCGCTGCATCCATGAGCAAAGACTCGAGCAGAGCCCGCACTCACCGCGCTCATGTCCCTGCCTGCTCCTCAGGAACCGCACACACACACCCAAGGGCTGGGCGCGGTGGGAGAAAAGGGGAGCCCCGAAAACACCGGGTCCCCCCGCACCCTGCCCGCCCCGCTCTCCTCACCAGCCCCCGAGTTCACAGAGCTCAGCTACCTCAGGGGCAGCCAGCCCCGTCCAACCGGGGCCGCGGCGGCGGCGGCAGCTATAGGGGAACGGGATGTGCCCGAGCACGGGGCTCGGGAACCAGCCGAACCGGCTGCTGTCACCGCAGCCGCGGCGGGGAAGCGCGGGCACGTGTGGCGGAGGCCAGCAGCCCGCCGGGCCCCACCCAGCCCAGCATCGCCTCACACGGGTCCCTCAGCGCAAGCCCCCAACGCCGCCGGCCCCTCACAGCCCGCCCAGCGCCTCACGGCCGCCCCCGCGCCGCCTCGCTTCCTCACCGCGGGCCCGAGCGCGGGCACAGCGCGGCGCCCGGACGGGAAGCGGAGGCCCCACGCCGGGAGGCGGCCGGCGGCTCCCCTCGCCCTCAGGCGGTGCCGTTGCAAGCCCGGTAGCGCCGCTGCCCCCCTCCTCCCAACTCCTGCCCCCGCGCGGGCCCCAACGGCGGCCTCACCACTGCTCCCTCAGCTCCGCGCCACCGCCGCCACCGCCGGGCGCAGCTCCTGCCGCGGCCGCTGCCGCCTCCCCCTCTGCAGCGGCGCCTCCCGGCTCGCAGGGGGCGGGGCGGGGCGGGCAGACAACGTCTGCGCCCGGCCGGGCCCGCGGCGCCGCGGGGCGGGGACTGCAGCAGCGGGAACCGCGCCTCACCCGCGCCCCTGCCCCGCGCCCGCTCTCTCCGTTCCCCCGCTTTGTTCGCCCCGGGGCGCTGGGAGAACCCTGCTCCGCCGGGCAGGGGCAAGGAGCGGGTCTCCTCGGTCTAACCCTGCCGAGGAGGAGGAGGAGGAGGGCGGGCCCCGGGAGCCGCCCAGCACGGCAGCCCACCGGACGTGGCTCGCTGCGGAGGGTCGCTTGGTACCCGCACGGGGAAGGGGGAGCCGAGCACCGGCAGCGCTGACCCCCGGGGAGATGCGCTGCAGTAGCAGGCAGGCGTGAACGGGAGGGGTTGGGGGGAGAGGGAAACGTGAAGCACACAGCTCTCAGTAGGTGAATAACTTCAGTGGCTGCTGCTTTGCTCCATTTTCCTTTTGTCCTAACGCCCAGGAACTGATCATTCCTTCTCTTTCCCTACTGAATATTTTGATTTTCAGTGTGTCTGTGAATCAATACACTGGAACCTGGCACTACCCCACTGCTAAAGTTTAAATAGCTGCAGTGGTCACGCCAACACCATCATCAACAGCTTAACACCAGTTTTCAAGGGTGAATCAGCCAGCTCTGCTTCACTTTATCTCTCTAAACAGGCAATAGCTAGCTGGCCCCTAACTGCTGAATCCATCACAAAGCAAACCTCAGTTTGCAGTCTCACAGATCATTTCGTTTCTGCATGATGCCATTCAAACAAAAGGGTGATGAGAAAGCAGTTCCAGGGCTGGAGCCTGACTGCAATTTGTTTCATTTTGGCTCCATTCTCTGGCATTACTCCAGCATGGTAAAGCACAAAATGGTGTGACGCAGTCCCTCAAATAATAGGTTTCAACTAGATCAGCATTTAGCAATGTTTGTTAGAATTCCTCTTCCTAAATGTTAAATAGATTCTCTCACTGTGAGCAGCAGATGCAGAATCAGATACTGGAATCCGTGGACAGCCAGCTCCTGTCCCCCTGCAAAATTTGATAGAAGTTTTGCTGAATGAGGACTTGAGGATTTAAACATTAGATTGTGTTTAGAAGTGCAGAGCCAGCAACTGACTGCTTAAACCAAAACTTTGACCCTGCAGAAATGGAAGTAATCCCTCCCTTACACAGAAACTAGGGAGTCAGACTTAACTTCACAGAACACCTGCCCAAAACACCTGCTGGTTTGGGAACTGCACTCATGAGCCTTTGTGCTTGGTTTTGGGAGTGTAGATTTGAACTTTCTCCACTGATGTGATGCCAATACCAAATGTGTTTTTCTCTCAGTGTATCATTTTCCTTCATTAATTTCATCTTTGTTGTCTCAGTTCACTTGTTACCATGTAGGTACAATGGTAACAAGTTCAATGCACACTGAGCTTGGTAAGAGGTTCAACGCACATTGAACCGCAACTATGGTTGCATCCAATTTGTAGCAATCATTATGATAATAGAAGTTTGCACTATAAATCACAGAACTGTAAAGGGCTAAATATGATTGAAAGACACTATCTTTGATTCCAGTCTTAGTGCCTTTCTTCTCTGAACCGCAGGATCCCATCAGTCAACATATAATGTACAGACATTTTCACAACTCCACATAAACAGGAATTGCTGGATGCTCCAAGGCAATGCAGGATGCCGACATAACTACCGGCATCCTGGCCACAAGTATAAGGCCCACTTCAGAATTAAAGGTGTTCTCTTGAATAATGTGGGAACACCAGCTGGATTTGTGAAGGGTCCAAAAGTACCAAAGCTTCTCTTTAAAGAACAGCATCTAAAGATATCCCGACTTAAGAGGTACATATTTATATTCAATGGGACATATCCACATAAAAAGGAAGATTCTGAGTACAGGATTTTTTTCTTCACCTAAATGAGCTCTTCAATATGAACACCTGCTTCAAAACAAAGCAACTAAATGCTTTGGGGTTTTTTTTGCAATCATAGAAGTACTGCTTCAAGAATCCCAGCACAGAAACTTGTACTATTACTTTCTGTAGTTATTTCTGGTAGTTACTGTCACAGCTTAGTGAAACTGTCACAGCTTAGTGAATTGAAAGGCTGCAAGAAGTCTTCCCATTCTTAACTACTTACTGTTTTTATTCCCTAAGTGGCCATGCTACCCAGCAGCTACACAAAAAAGTTGCTTTTTCTCCATGTTCTTTGGAGACTTTCAACCAATTTTACATTATTTGTTCTACCCAACATGGGTAAACCAAGAGAGAACAATACTTAAACTGCCAATACTTAAAGAATCCTTTCTGCATGCTTGTTTAAACAAGGTACTTAACAATAATGTTCATCTTGATTGTTTCATTTCAAAGATAACCGAGAAGCCATGCAAATCATTCCAGCACTGATGCAAATACCAACAAAAGCTGAGTTCTCACCTGCAGGGAAGCAAAGCAGCAGGGCTTTTTGTTTCTATTGAGGTTCTAAAGAAAGAGTAAATACATTTTTATACAGTCATTAGGTGACAGCTAAACATAGGCTGTAAAAACTCCTATGTCAAATCTTCATTGCCTGTAGTTAACTGAAGTTTAGGAAGTGTCCAATTGTCACACATTATTTACCATGTTATTAAATCCATCCTGTTTGTAAGCTTCTCCCAGGATTGAGACCAATTCCTACCTCTGACTCATCCTCTCCTACCCCCTAAAATGTAAGTATGACTCTGCGACATATTCTTAGGAACCGCATCAATCTTCAACCGCATCTGCTTCCCAGAGGCAATATGCTGTATTACAAAGCAAAGGTACTACAGAGTTCCATGGCAACTACCATTTGAAACACTTTAATTATATTTGAGCTGTTCCCTCCTCTTCATTTTTCTTTCTTTTTTTTTCCCCAGCTATCCTCCCTTACTTTTAGCAGTAAAAATAATCTCAGCAGCTAAATGTCTTTCAGGTATCTTCTAGACTCTGTGCTATTTCTCTTTCCGTGACATTTTAAGCACTGTGAATTAGGTTCTAAAAAACGTAAGATAGAAATTCAAAGCTTTTTTAAGAGACAACAGACTGACACTGAGTATTCTGCTGATTAGATGTTTTAGACGTGCACAAGCATTTTAAACTACTTCTGTTCCCAAATGCTATAAACAAACATAAGTACCATGCCAACAGGAATCTGTGGGAAAATGTGAGTGATGCCTGTTCACACTATACCCACCTCATTACAGATTTTTATTACTCATTCATTTCAGTAAACTCTAATCTAGGTTATTATGCCACACCCATCGCCATGGGAATGGGACTTAAAAGGACCAGAAATACTTTCTATTCAGCTTTTTCTCACACCTTGTCCAGTGATCTGTAGAGCTGCAATATCCCAAACCCATTTGAATAGTTACAGCTGACAAAAAGTCAGTAATTATAATCATGTCTGAATGTGTGTGGACCCAAACACAGTCCATTCCTGCCCCAAGCCCCTCAAATTTGCTTTAGAT
The DNA here is from genome assembly GCA_009867235.2 of Psittacus erithacus. Classification (NCBI taxonomy): domain Eukaryota; kingdom Metazoa; phylum Chordata; class Aves; order Psittaciformes; family Psittacidae; genus Psittacus; species Psittacus erithacus. The sequence continues at coordinate 9,706 of WYDI02015995.1, read as the reverse complement.
ACCAGAAGACATCATCTTCCAAAACCGGAAAACATATCCCCAAGTAATTTGTGTGCAGCAAATGCAGAAGTGGCCAAAGTGATAAGAAATGCTGAACAATTAAAAATTCAAAGCCTCATAAAATTAAAGATTTAACCTATTTAAACTAGAATTTACCATCACATTAAAGCCTGTATTGCTGAAATGATTCCACTTTACCCTTCCTCTAATACCTTCTGTATTAATCTTGGAAGCAATAAAATTAACAGCTACTTTAATGGCAATCTGAGTTTGTACAAACATTGAAGGCTTATCTACCCTGACCAGTTAGGTGGAAGGGTGATTTATTATTAGTGTATTGTGAACACACAGAGCACTTAAGGGTACTAAGCATATAAAGATGACTTTAATCTTGTGGCTTCTGTAAGCAAGGCAGAAGTTTAGGCTGCATGTCCTACTAAAGAAGCATTTCACAAGAGCTATTAAAAAAGATCTTCTAAGGAGTGGAGAGAGAACTGCGCATTTAAAATATGAGCACCTCAACACACCCAAAAGGTGTGTACACTTGGAATCATTACCTCATGCCCTGCATCACATTATCATTCACATGCGAATGATGCAGCACACAGCACATAATGGCTTGTGTAAAGCGTCATTACTAGCTTTTAACTCAATGGGAGGAGGAAGAGACATGAACAAAGTACAAGATCTTGATATGCTTCCCAATAGGGATTTGTTTGTAAAGTGTGTAGAAGCTGGAAGAAACATACTATTTTGTTATCCATGCCTGTTAGAGAAAGTAAAACTATTTCTCCTATAAAATACACACACATATTTTAAAAAAGCCTTTCATTTTAGCACATAAGATGAACATTTACCTTGACCACTTTGCTTTCCAAATGCAGCCACATAAACTGCACTGGTAGATGCTGCAAAAGTTTTTTCAGCCTCTTGGAAAACAAGCTGTTCATACATAAAGACTTTGGTTTTCCCTTCCTGTAAAGTTTAGAGGAAAAAAAAGGAAGTAAATATAAAGGCTTTTAATTAAAAAAAGCTGGAGTTCTCTTAAGCATTCAAATGCAGAGTGTACTTAAATATTATAAGGCTCTTTAGGAAATACGTATTCTCTGCAAAGCTGAACATTTTAAAAAAGTTCAGGCTCTGAAGTTATCTTATCAAAACCACCTCTGAACATCATCCCTTCAGAAGCCCTTTCTTACATATCTGCATAGTAAACAGAAGTATTTTCATCTCACTTGGCCACGAAGAATTTTTTTTCCTGCTTTACCCAAGGACAAACGCTTTACCAGCTCCAATGGATAGTGTTAAATCAAGCCAGTACTCCCTCTGTTGGCAATGCAAGTAACATACAGTCCTTTCACCTACAGGTCGCTCTGGAAACAACTGAGAAGAGGGAAAGTGTTGGAACAAGAAATCAGAAGAATTGTAACACTTGGAAGCTCTCAGAAGTGGGCAATTCTTCAGATTATGAATGGCATGGCCAGGTTCTAGCTAAAATATTACCAACTTCTTGATTATGAAAACCTGAACCCAACAGTTGTGACCCTTCCTAAAAATATTGAACTTTATACGTCCTCCTTTTCATCAGTTTGTTTTTCCAATTATCTATTTTTAAAAACCTCAGCAGTTTGATGGTTTGTACTCCAATCAGAAAACCTCATTATACAAAAGCTCATTTATTAAACCTCTGTACACAACCACAAACATGTATGTACAGCAAGCTTACAGAAAGGACGATGGTACAAAAGATATAGTGGCAATTAAAACCGACCCACATAAATAATTTATAAAAATACTTGGACTGGTGAAGCTGATGCTGGTCATTTCTGATTATTTTCATCCAATTGCCAGGCTTTCTGATGGGGCAAATCTTCATGTTAGACCTTTCTAAAAAACATTCAGAATATATTAAACTTATCTACAGGATACTTAGCAAAAATGTATAAAGCACAGATTCTTGTACAAAGGACAGATATAAAACCCACCAATCCACTTGAAACTCAAGAACAATATAAACTTTAGCCAAAGTAATGAACAGCAAACCACAAATGCCTATTTTTTTTTGGAGTTTCATGTATTGGCAAGTAAATCACTCTTAGCAAATCAACAGTCCTGTTATTCCTCAGTGGAGAGACACAATCTGGGGACATTCTTCTGTATTTCCTGGCTGCATTGGTGGTCCAGGGCAATAGGGAAGCCCTGCACTGACTCCAGTTCCAACTAAGAATGGGGGCAGACTTGTACTTGTCAAGGTTTTCTCCTTGCCACAAAAGAGTAAGGGAAGTTTTCAGAGTTTGTAACACTGGAGGGTGAAAGAGACAGAAGCAGGGATTTGGAAACAATGAAACAAATGAAGACCAGTCAAGGTGAAGTCTTTCTCCTTTGCTGATTTCTTGGGGAATTTTTTAACAGGTTTCTTATTCGTAGATAAACACCTGTGGATTCTGCCAAGTTTTCAAATTCAAACGGTGCTATGCCTGCAGCAAACTTGCTCATATCAGGAACGAAACTGCTAGTTTTTGCAGTGCTTTTGACCACTTTATTATCACTTGTATTTTCTCCCTCTTTAACCTCAGGGCTGGGAGCAGGCCTGGTGTTATCCAGCAAGCCTTCAGAATCTGGTTCAGAATTAGTAGGATCCTCCTTGGAGTGAAGTGAACCATCTCCTTGATTAGGACTAGTCACAGAACATTCGTTTTCTGGTAGCTGTTCACTGGTATCAGAAAGCCTTGTTTCCACTAAAACCACCTCCTCAGATGACCTTACTTCTGCAACAAGACCTGCTTCGTTCCTAGATGGTGATGATGTAACAGAATTTCCAGCTAAAGGTGTACCAACAGGAATATCAGAGTCACTGTTTGTGCTTTCTGCCTGCTCAAGTGCTGCCCAGATTAAGCGCTGCTGTTCCTCTAGCTCTTCTAAGGTCAGAGAATCCTCATCCATGACCGAGTCCACTATTTGTAGCTCCGAAGTATCACTGGAAGGATTTGATGGTGAAGCAGTCCTAGGAAGAGGATGGTGGGTGGAGGTTGAAGGTTGAGGTGGTGAAAGATTTTGAGGAGGTGTTCCTTGTGGTAAAGGAGGAGGAGTTGACATCGATGGACACCCAGGGGGCAGTGGAGGTTGGAACTGAGAACTGTTCGGGGTTTGAGATCTTTGTGACGCTTCCAGATCTAGAAACAGATTAAAAAGACAACAGTTAAAATCCAAAATAGGATGAGGCCAAGATTCAAAGTGCCAATGTCCTGATTTAAGTAGCAGACTCAGGTCTTCTCCTCTTTGGTTTTCAGCTGAGATAGAACAAACATTTGAAGGTCTTAATGCCCACTGAAACTATGTTTTTGGGGATTTTAACTTTGCTAGCTATTCAATAAATAAATACATAAACAAATACATTCTTGAATGCCTTGAGAACAAACTTATTTCACACTGAGACAACTGAAAGATTTCCTTATAGGAAATCCAAAAGAAAAGCCAAAAGTTTCTCCAGCTATTTTAACATTTAAACAACACTAACTCTTCCTCTGAGTCTGACTCATTTTTAATAAGTTGTGAATTTGTAACATCCTACATTATTTCATCCAAATATTTAAGGATCTGGAGGTCTTCCTAACTTTAGGATACACACCTGAAGTAAAGAGATAGGACTGTGTAACCTAATGTTCCAATTGTTCTGAGCACACACTTGAAATCTCCTGCTTGGTATTAGAAGATATGACAATTGCAGCAACAGAGAACACGTTGTAGAGAGGCCCTAATACAACTACAGTAAGACCCTGTGAGCATATGTTAGCAGTTACATTCATTACCCCCATAGCACATTGGATTCTCTTTATGAACGCTGACATTTAAATTCAGAGCAAGTTACTTTGAAAATAAAAATTGAAACTAGTAAAAAAAAAGAAGAAAAAAAAAATTGCAGAATAACTACCAGAATCTATTTCCATGTCAGTTACTGGCGCCTCCAAATTGTCTTCTTTTGGTTGTTTTGAGTGACGAGACCGTGACTGAGATGCAGGCCTTTTATTGTTAGGTTTTGGACTTGGCTGAAAAGAAATTATCCAGGAAACCAAAAGAAATTAGTATTACATTGTATAAGGTAACATTTCCAGCTGTAAGAACATATTTTAAGCAATTTAATAACTTCACAATTATTTGGTTGACCCAGTGTGTAAACTTTGAAAGTTGAGAGATTTAATGCAACTGAACAGAACTGTAAGCTTGTGCAGGTTTGAACAGCAAAAGAAAAGCCTGTTTGCATTCCTAACGCAGGATTACAACCAAGGTTCCCCCTGGAAACCTAGATCTCATGAGACCATCACAACTGAAGTATTGCACATCCCTTTCTGGCAGGCTTAGAATTTACTATGTAATTCCATATTGCATTACACTTTGAGAGCAGAGCATACATGTCCCATCCGTAAGTGGAAGCATTCTGCAGCAGATAACAGTAGGCTACAGTCACAGTAAAGAAGACCCGAGAATGATAAGGGACAGGACTATCATGTGTTTTCTCACATCACTGTAATAAGATTACTCTAAACCACGACTGTTGCAAGTAGCTTTTCATTTACTAGGGAATTCTGCAACTAAAACTGGTTTTAAGTTTATAGCAGCTTTTTTTCACCACTGTATATAAAATACTGCACAACTGGGATCTGCTTATATTAACTGAAATCACAGCATTTGTTCTAAACAAGAAGCTCCTTTTTGTTAGAGCAAGTAAGCATTTCACACCTGACAGTGTCAATGAGAAAGACCATTCCCTTGTGCAAAAGCAAGAAGATACAAACACAAGATCATCACTGGCTACACAAACTACAACGCAACCTTTTTATTTTTGCAGATACCAATGAGATAAATTCACCTCACGGAAACTGGAAAGGTAGTGAGCAAAAACCTCCTTTTGTTGAGATGGCTGCATGGGGATGGAACCAAACAACTGCCATTCCTACAGGGGGAAAGAAAAAGGAATAATGTTGCATATGGGTGGTTAATAACACAACAGAAATGCTGAGAGATTAACCAGCCAAGATGAATTCAAGTTCTCATCACAAAAGCCTCACTTATCAGAGTAAATAGATCGTTAATAGGCACTTCTGGCAAACTTAAGTATTTCACCTGTGAGCACAAACAACTGATGCAGTGCACTATGACTGGGCAGGAATAATCATTAAAAAGAAACTCAATTCATCTTTACAGAATGGTTGACCATTTCCTAGCAACAACTCTCCAACATTTGTAAAACAACTACAAACTTCTCCTTGAAGTAACTGAGATGAAAAAAGCTTACTTTGACAGCCTGTTAATTCTGAATGAAAAAAACCTGGACGTTGAGCAAACTGAATGAAAAAAAAAACCCAACAAACCATTTGGAGGCCACTAAACAGACAACTGTAAAGCTGAAAAGAAAATGTACAAATGCTGCTTTTTAATGCATAGGCATTGACATCAGTGATGAAGTTCAGTACTAACAGCAGGTTAAAATGCTTTTGAAAGTAAAGTTCAACAGCAGCTGTCACAGGAGATTCTTATTAAACTTGGCTAAAAGCAATTACTGCTACTCAACATGTTGTTTAGAAGGCAGAGGACAGCTACTTACATCTGGGATCCCACTTGGAGTGGATATGTTAAAGCCTGGATAGTTTATCAACTTTGAGACATCGTAAATGGTGCGTTTTGGCTGGCGAGATCTTTCGTCTGCTCCACTATCACCTACAATGAAATACAGTTATTACTGATGCTAATTAAGAATGCTACTGAAAAAACTCCACAGGATTTAATAACAGGGATTTGGGGTTTGGAATGTAAGTATTAACAGAAGCTTTGTGATACACAGAGGCACTAACAGTGACCAAATCTATCAGATACACCCATGAAGCTTCCCCACAAACTTAACTGGGTATTCATAACAATACTACTCTTCACTACCATTACTGGCCTCAGAATGTGGCTGCTCTACAAGATGCAGCATAAATACTGGTCATTAGTAAAAAGCTGGTAAACTACTTGATAAATTGGATTTCAAGGGATGAATTCTTTGCTTGCTGGTATTCTTACTTTGTAAGAATAAATTATTGAACTTTAGAAAGCATTATTGTTTCTTTCATAAAACATGAGCAGCTTATTAAAAACAGGAAATTTGACAAGAGGCTCTGTGCAAGTCTTGCACAGTGTCACAGGAACTCCATGTTCTAACAGCAGGGGCTGATCAGAGTGAAACCACCCAGCGAGTTTTCATCTATGCAATGCAATCATTACAAGATTTGTTTTACTATCACATCTTAGCTAAAAAAGGGGAGTATTTTTGCACAACTTTAGAAAAGGAAACTTGATTTACAACTTTCTCCCGCTTTCATGCTTTCCATACTAGGTATTTTGTCTCCTGACTAGGGTGCAGTCAGTAAACAGCACACTGAAAACTGCATTCCCACAGCACATTCCTTACTTTTTCCATCATAAAGCACAAGCCCCGAGTGCTCCATTTCAGCTTCCTTGAGCCAGCCTGGAGGGTAACCCAGCTGCCGCATGCGATATATAAATGGAGGTAGACTCTTATCTGTGACTCCAAGCGCATCTTGAAGCTCCCCACTAAGTCAAGAAAACAAACAGAAAACAAAATGCCCTCCAATACAATCCAAGTTTCGACAAAAGGAATTTATGAGCATTTTGTTGAATTTTAAACTGTCAAGTTAAAATAACTTGGTTTTAGCTAGAACCATGCTGCTTGTCAATCCCAGATATAACAATTTTAGGTCAAAACCAGCTCTGATAACTTTTAACACTTTCATTTCTTGTATGCTTAAATATTTCATACGAATTAATTCCACACTGAGAACAACTTACTGGACTTGTTACTTCTAATTCATGGGCTTAACTGTAGCTATCACAACAGGAAGAATTTAATGCAACTTAATTTACTGGTGATTTCTTTGGAGACTGCTACAGCCATGCTATGATTTTTTTAAACACATTGAATAGAGAGAAGAAGAGAGGAAGGGACATCCAAACCTCAACACTTTCAGAATTTGGCATGCATTTTTAGTTTATTAGGAATATATTTGCAATTTGAGTAGCCAGAGAGTAACGTTTGTCTCCCTGCATGAGGGAAAGGGCTGTGGAAGGGGCAGGACTCAGAAGCTAGCAATGAGTTTTCATTTGAAAAACATCTCTGCAACTTACTAAACCATTTTATTTAGCAAACAAGTTTAAACATAATAAACCCATAGTTAAGAGCAGCAGATGGATTTAACAGAAATCTGGAAAGTAACATCTGGCACTCCAAAGGCAGAAAAGCTATTCCAGAAAAGCAGTGCAACAGCTAACAGAAAGAAAAGAGATACCTAATTACTCCTGGTTTAAATTTTCCAAACCTCTCTTCTACTTCTTCTTCATGATAACGCTGCTGAAAAATCTGACTGCTCGATTCACCACAAGCTTCCATATACTCCTTTCTCTTCTCACTTATACGAGCTGGATTTCGTGGCTTAAAGATAACACAATTGGGAAGTTTAGATGCAGACAATTTACAGTCTATGCACTCCTTCACCCAACATAAAACTGGTACGCCTTGCCCTCAGCATGCTTAATCTTTTATTACACGGCCATGGGATACATCTATAGTTGTAATAAAAAGTCCATAGCAAAAACCCAAGACTATTTGCATTGGATCTAGTGGAGCTCTAAAGTGGAAGGAAAAACTGTTCAGACTGAAAAATGTCCCTCCATAAATTAAAGGGAATATTCAAACAATTACACTACAAAATTAATTCATTCTGTTTTAGCATGGTAGAATTTATAACTATGACCAGCAGGATCTAATCAACAGAGATAAATAACCATTTGTACATCCTGACCCCAAAACAGCGTGGTTACACCAGAACATTTCTTGAGGAGCTGCAATCTTTCAAGTACTGGTGTAGACTTTACCTTTGGACAGTCTTTCATTTGATGGTCTTCTGAACCACAATTGAAACAAGTAGGTTTTGGCCTGCTTAAAAAAACACACAAAAAAATGAAGCCATTTACAGTTTTGCAATGTATATGCATTTAATTATTTTAAATCTTATTAGTTTTAGACTTAGAAAGAAAGAAAAAGAGGTAAGCATTGCTTGCTGATTTCAGGTGCTGTCCTCTGCTTCTCTTAAACTGACTTATTAATCTTCAAAAGAGAGTAAGAGAACATTGTTTCTTTCACAGTCCTAAGGAGAGCACAAGAAATGAGAAAAAAAACAGGCACAGCACTAGGGGGGAAGAATACATGACAGAATGTGGAGAGGAAGAAAAAAAGGGAACTAAAATTACAGTGGAAAAGTAGTACTTCCAGGCAGAACTGGAGCTTTTACATCCTTTATAATAGAGATCTACAGCTTTAGAGGGAATAGAATAGTCAGTAGAATAATTCAGGCTGGATCTCAAGGAATCTCTAATCCAGTGCCTTAATCCAGGCTGGGTCAGCTATGAGATGAAACCAGGCTGCTCAGGGCTTTAGCCAGCTGGGCCCTGAAAATCTCTAAGGGTGAAGATTGCACAACCTCTCTAGACAACCTAATCCAACAGTTTAGTGTCCTAAAGTTGAAAAAGCTTCTCCTTACATCATGCTGCAGAAAGTATTCACTGAAGAGTTTCTACTTCTGATTAAGTACGTAAACGTTAGCTTAGATAGCACCAATAAATAAAAACAAATCCTACATACTAAAGCCTATGTTGTGTCCAGAGGAAGGAAAGTGAAGATGCTAAAACAATACTTCTAACTCTAGAGCACAGATAAGGAACCCCTCAATTTAATACACCTGTAGTACATTAATATAAGGATGCTGGGGAGGAACTCTTCATTAGGAACTGTAGTGACAGGACAAGGGGTAATTGGTTCAAACTTAAACAGGGGAAGTTTAGATTGGATAAAAGGAAGAAGTTCTTTACTGTAAGGGTGGTGAGGCACTGGAATGGGTTGCCCAGGGAAGCTGTGAATGCTCCATCCTTGGCGGTGTTCAAGGCCAGGCTGGACAGAGCCTTGGGTGGCATAGTTTAGTGTGAGGTGTCCCTGCCCATGGCAGGGGGGTTGGAACTGGATGGTCTTAAGGTCCTTCCCAACCCTAACTATTCTATGATTCTATGATTCTAATACCTCTTTCTCTTTTTATGCTTGATCCATCAGAGGTCCAATCCTTTTTACAATACTGAGAATTGGTTACCAGTAGAAACAAATAGCAGAGTACGACTGCTTCTTTGTCAAGCCCTGGTCCACAGTCTGAGTATGTTATGCATACGGTGAAACTGGGCACTGAAAACCTGGAACAGAACTGCAGCTGGCTTCAAGCTTGATTTTCTTTGTAAATTCATACAATGGCAGCAAATATTTTCAACATTATACAGGGGGAAATCCACATCTCTTACAAGATTTTAATGAAATATTTCTCTTCTGAACATTCAGTTTTATAGAAATAGGATGGGACCAGAAGTGGAGACAAAAAGGTGACACGACAACGTGTCCAGGGTAAACACCCCCCCACACACACTCCAACCTCTTGAAGCCTCTAATAAGATAAAGTGCATTTTCTGCTTCATCTTTACAGAGTATTCAAACAGAAAGCTTCTCTGGTGATCCTAGTATTTTATCACCATCTAGATCATGAGCACAACCCTTCAATGTGCTTTCCATTCAGATGGCAGCATTTCTAATCAAACTCAGCATGCCCCTTCCTTT
>WYDI02015994.1:0-39910 GCA_009867235.2 Psittacus erithacus | reverse complement strand
GTGGTCAGAGCATTTGCCAGTGAAGACTGAGGCAAAGAAGTCCTTAAGAACCTCAGCCTTCTCCAAATCCAGGGTAGCCAGTTCTCCTGAGAGCTTCCGGAGGGGGCCTACGTTGTCCCTAGTCTGTTTTTTATTCACTATGTACCTATAGAATGCCTTCCTGTTACCTTTAACATCCCTAGCCAAGTTTAATTCTAACTGGGTCTTAGCTTTCCTAACCTGGTCCCTAGCTTCCTGGACAACATTCCTGTATTCTTCCCAGGCCACCTGTCCTTGCTTCCACCTTTTTTAAGCCTCTTTTTTTCCTTGGAAGTTTCCTCAGCAGCTCCTTATCCATCCAAGGAGGTCTCCTGGCCCTCCTGCTGCACTTCCTCCTAGTTGGGATGCAACACTCCTGAGCTTGTAGTAGGAGATCCTTGAATATCAGCCAACAGTGTTGGGCCCCCCTGCCTTCTAGGGCTGTATCCCATGGAACCTTACTAAGCAGGTTCCTGAAGAGGCCAGAGTCTGCTCTCTTGAAGTCCAAGGCAGTGAGCTTGCTGCACGCTCTTCTCACTGTCCTGAGGATCTCGAACTCAGCCATCTCATGATTGCTGCAACCAGAGCTGCCCTGGAGCATCACAATTCCAACCAGCCCATTCTTGTTGGTGAGCATGAGGTCAAGCATGGCACCTCTCCTTGTTGGCTCCTCTATTACTTGCAGAAGTAACTTGCAGTTATATAATTTTGCTGAGTTTGACCAAAGTATGTGACATAGGAATGTCATAAGTGATACCAAAAAGCATAGTTTAAGGCCATAACTGTATAGGGTTAAAATACGAACTCCTTCTGATTACTTTTATTGCTGATATCAATTTATTCTCCAGTGCAGACAGGACATGCCGTGAACCCTGGTTTTTCATGTCAAAAGAAGTTTAAGGCTCGTGCTTTAAAAACCCCTTATATTCATGGAGCTAGTGAAAAGTGCTCATCTAATTTCTTTTTTACATACTGTAATTACAGAGTATTTTATATAGATTGGGAAATAGCAAATCTATTTCCTCAGTTCACCACATTTTTAGTGAAAACATTTAAATGAAGTTTTAACTTCCCTTTAAAGTGCTGGAATGGGTACCTTAATTTAAATAAAAATTACCCCAAAAAATTTTGGGAACAAAGACTTCTAGACATTTTAAACTATATATTGACTCCTATCACATTTTTGCCTTTTCATCATATCTTTCAGTCTTTTTCTCTTTTGGAAGCAAGTGTGAGTGTCTTGTGATAAAGTGTGTGTGATGTTATAAGCACATTTTCTGAAATATTTATATACCTGTTAATGTTTATGCTCGTGTAAAGCTGTGGCTCATGTGTTTTTCTACTTAATGTGTCGTTTCAGCTGTATTCCTTACAGCTAAAAGAAGCTTTTAGAAGCGAAGCTGAAAATTTTAAAACATGTATTTGTTGATCTTTCTGGACTTACAACTAAGGAAGTCTTTATTCTCTCACTTAGAGCCGTCTTGTTGTCTACAGAAATTTATACAAATACTGATCTCTGAAATTCTTTGTCACTTGTGCCCAAAACTAGTTTTTCCCCTAGTTATAGGATATGCTTCAAGTGTGATGTGTCTCGCACAATAATTGCAGGTGCTAAACCTCATTGAGGTTAATAGGGAATCTCTGAATTCCCAACCTTAACATGAGATTTTCCTTTGTGGCAAAGGAACTGGCTTTTGGCAGACAGATTTGTTTATTGCAGTGGGACTTGCACAATAAGGCTACATTGTGGCTGATGCAGCCAGGGAACATTCCTGTACACTGGCGCTTGATTCTTTGTGCTGTTGAATACTTAGCACATTGCGCAGTTACAGCTTCTGGCAATTAACGCTCTCCCAGACAGTTCCCAAGCATGGTTCAAGAGTTTAGAATGGTCAAGGGCCTGTTCCCAACAGGCAGTTTGGCAAAAGCCACCCAGTATGGGAGGTTTAAATAGCATGGCTGCTGACTATTCTTGACAGCTGACCTCAGTTTTAAAGCAAACAGTCTGTGCACATCTGATGTACAAGTGTGTATATAAATAGGTGGTAGTAGAGTTAGGAAAGCAGGAGACACAGAGTTCTTACTCTCCTGCAGCAGTTGATAGCTGTAACTGAGGATTGAATTAGAGGTACCAGTTTTGCAGTGGTACAGCTCATTTCAGAGGTCTCAGACAGAAGTTGAGAAGTTAAGGGCTGTCTGTAATTCCCAGCCCCATCTAATACTGTTATTTGGGCCCTCAGCTGAACATATGCCTAGCAGGCTCAGTACTTCTCAAACATCTTAAGCCTCCTGAGCCCATTCTGCACCAGTGGGTGTATAGATGAATAGGAAACTACAGTTACCATTGCGTGTGTTGTGTAAGAAGCAAGGTGGCATGCTCTGCATGTATAGGTTATTTTTACAGAGTATGTAATAAAAATGATGTATCCCTTCTTATAGTCCTCGCTGTGTATATACTGTGCACCCATTTTCTCATGTTCCTGTCCAAGCAGGTTTACGAACGCTTATGCTGGCTCATAAAAAACAAATTACTCCAGAAGCTGTTTGCATTGCTTCTCACTGTTGGTTTGGTCTTTTTTTCTTTAGCCTTTCCATTTTTAGCCTTGAAGAATTAAGTTTTGTCATTGTATAATCATTGTACAGTGCATGCAGGTAAGGTCCTCAGACTAATCCCTTGCTAGGAAAGTGTTCCCAGTCAGTGAGGTTGATTTTTTCCTTTTTTTTTTTTTTTCTTTCATAGGGTTGTTCAGGACCCCTACATTTGTTTGTCCAGTTTATGTGACAAAGTAAATAGATGACAATTTCCTTTGCCAGCCAACTGTCTTAAATCAGATTTGAAATATGGAAACCAGTTTTACAGTCAAAAATTTCAGTGACAGAAGTATAGGCAACACTTTTCCACTTTACATGTGAAAAAGACACGTGTGCCATTCTTCAGATGTTGAGATTACTTCTGAAATACTCACTTTTGTATCTCAACACCACCAAAACCATTAATAAGGAAAAATATCTGGAAAAACATTATTTTCTTTGCTTACCATCATCATCATCATCTGTGGATTTGAGATAAAATTTGATTAGCGTATTATTTTAGAGCTTGCAAAATTCTATGAATACAATAATTTAAAGAAAAAAAAAGTATTTGAGGTAACCAGAAACCTCTTAGAAATGCTTAGAGATCATAATGTCCTGGAGAAGCATCTAGGAAATATGAGAGCGGCCTATTGGTTGAAGCCAGGTTTCAGGTTTCAAAACAAATACAGACTAAACTGTGTATTAGAATATCCCACCTGCAGATGGTGGATACTTCTCAAACACAAAAGCACTTAGAAATAAACAATTATTAAATAGGTGTTTGCCTCTTACTAGAATGTAGTTGCAACTTGAAAAGGGAGTCTGAAAAACAGTCTTTTCCTTGCCTGCCCTCAGTGAAGTTATGCATACTTAGTAAGAATCTGATAGTTGTGGTTCTAAAATATCAGAGCTCAAGAGCAAGGTAACTTGCCTGCTTTAAAGTCTCAGTATGTACTATGGCTGTAGAGGAAGAGGCTCTATGCAATTTCTTTCTAGTAACAAAAGCATTTGTGGTAACATAGCTCAGTGATACTAATTTGGCATGCTCGACGTAACTGGTCGCTGGTGAGTTTTTAGTTGTGATTAATCTGAATATTCTAGACTTATCCAGGAAATACCTGTGTACTTTTTCATACCAATGTGTAATGTAATCTTTGTTATTGCCAATTTTTTTTTGCATTTTCTGTAAACAAATCCAGGTGATACGGCTATTGACATCCATAATTAAAGATGAGTAAGAGTCAGAAAGGAGGAAAATGGCCTGAACTTCCTGTCACTGAAGTAATGACAAAATTCTTTGGCTGAAAGCAGGGTCTGAGAAAAAAAGTGTTTTGTCGTCTTAGTGATTTCTTCTGAGCAGGCAGTACTCAGAGTGCATTGTTGTGGTATTGCTCAGTTGTTTTACCATAATCAGGACATCTCTCAAATCACATCTCTTGATAGTTGTGTCACTTTTTTTTTTTTGTGTAAATGCACTTGTTAAATGACAAGCAAAGATTTTAAAAGGTAAAAGAAGAACATATAAACACAAACAGAAAATACCTGTCACATTTGCCAGATTAGTTTATTTATGTTATGTCTACAGATGAAATTAGGTGCTGGAAAAGAGACGCTGCATCAGGCATTATTATTTATACTTCAGCTGCCAAGGAAGAATTTTGCAGGTAGCCTTTAGTAATATTTGGACCAAAATATATGGTTGGGCAGCTTTCAGCTTTTTGTATGATGTAGAGTGCAGCTTCTCTCACAGGTCCTCTGTTTCTGGAACGGTGTCAGAATCTGAAGGCTGAATGAGCACTACAGGAATATTCTCAGATGACCATCCTTTTGGAGTCCTATTGAAGGATCTTCTAGTAGCAAGAGGGTTTGCAAGGATCATGAATCTGGGGTCATTTAGCATCAGTAGGTTATAATCTGGTACCTTGAATTTCACCAGCTTTGATGCTCTCTCAAAACCACCAAAAGGAGTGGCAACTCTGTAGATATTGGAGAAATAAAAGGAAAATGTGCCTTTAAAAATACCTGTTTCCTTTTCCTCCCAGAAGCTGAAAAGAACAGAAGCTATTTAAATGATGCAGATTTGGTACAATTTCTTGTTTACATTTTCAAACTTTGGGGAATTGATTGTTTTTCTGCCAAATTCTCTTTAAGATTTGTTTTATTTTCCCCTAGATAAAGCCTTCAGCCTTTTTGAAATTGTACGGATGTACGGAAAAGCTGAGGGAAGAAGATGTTGCAAGATAACCTTGTCATTGGTGAGTCACAGTTACTAAACTTACTTGTTGGTGATAAATTTGTAAGTCTGAAAAGGGTGCAAGGTATTCTCTCTAGCAGGTAATTAGTTTAGGAAGTTCTCTCTCCATTTTCTTCTATAACCAGTTGCTTTTTCCTCCCACTACGCTATATTTCAGCGCCATATTGTTGTACCACTTGGAATGTATGTGGGTTGTGCCATAAACTTGGGCCACTTATGTGATCTGCGTTAAAACAAAGACCCTTCAAAACAAAGAAGCATTTTAAAATCCAAATTATTTCAGCAGTCTAGTTTATATCATTACACTCAAACAATTGTGGCAATACAAGTGAGGAGGCAGTAAAGTGTAATGTGAAGCAGAAAGGAACAGCCAAAGACAACAGTCTCTGGAAAGGAGGGGAATGGGTGAGGACTTCTTACATAAGCTTTGTTTCTGAAGAAAATGTTTATGTAACTAAACCTTGAAGGGCTGGCTGAAATTGCCTCCTAGTCTTCAGTTAGTATTTTTCATGTTATTTAAATGTAAATGTTCCTTCAGGCAATATTGCCTGACAAACTAAAAGATAAGAAGTAGTAAGCAGGGACTGACTGTTCCATGCAAATATTTTAAAACAGCAAATATTGCAAATATTTTAAAACAGTATTTTCAAATACCTCCCATGATTCTTCTGTATTTGTAGGTTTCTAGGCTGGAAAAAAAAAACCAAAACAAAACCTAAACCCGACCAAACTGAGTCTTTCTGTTACTTTTTTCCAGACTCCTTTGTAAAAGCAAACAAATTATAATGTGTTCTGCATTTTGATCAGCTGCATAACCTTGCTGGAATGTACTCTGTCCAGTTAAGAGTGAGATTTTTAAGCTACAGAATGAGCACCTGATTTCTGTGTAGATACTTAGTGGCATGCAAAATGGAATTTTTGTTGACATGGAATTCCACCAGCCTAGGCAGGTTTTGTGTTTTCAATACAAAACAACAGATCTGCTGGTATATATCTCCAGTGGCTCCAGGTGGTACAGTAGAAGCCTGAAGAAATGAATGCTGGCAAAACCCGAAAGAGGTCATTTGAAGATCTGACTAGGATTTTCAGGAAGATAACTACAGATAAAGCAAAACCTAGGGGGAATTAAGTGCACACACACACAAAAAAACCCAGATATTAATTCAGAAAAATGAATCCATGACCTAAAAGAAATGGTACTGCCCTGTCATTACACAGATAATTAACTAGATCTTGGTATAAGCAGCATTTGTTGGAGGGGATGGTGTTAAATCCAAAGGGTCGATACTGTAAGATGTAAAAAAACCCATGAAAGTTCTGGACATGCACACTTACTGAGTGAAGAACACTGCTTTGGATTAAGCTCTAAAAATGTTTCTCAGATGAAGATAACACAAGATTTTGCAGGAGCAGCAGCCAGTCCAGGCATTAAACTCTTTTGAGGTCAAAGGAAATTCTTCATACAAAATGCTTGTGCTATCAAGCTATTCTTTTGAAACCGTCATCTAGGTCACAGTGTCAAATTGGATACAGTATGATACTGATTAAAAATAATGGCATGGTAATTGGCACAGAGTGAATGTAGTGATCTACATCTTACAGGATAATGAAGATTATTTTAATTGCTGCTCTAATTACAACACACATTCTCACATTGGTGTAATAGTTAATTCTCATCAATATGTAAATTAAAAGGATATGTATAAAATGCATAACAATTCTATAGTGTAAAACTTCATCTTTGCAGTATTACTGGATTTTAAATACAGCATGTTTCTGCAGGTAACAGAAACAGGAGGCAGTTTATGGAAATTCAAATATCTTTTGTGGGATAAAACCCGATGTAGTTGTGTACAAAGTCTGGCTTCAGAGAATTATGCATTCCAGCATGCTGAGCAGAAACACACGATGATTGACATAAAGAAGAGTACAGTAATTGGCTAATAGATGTTAATTTTCCTTTACAGCAGCAGTATATTTTTATGAGCAATAACTTGTCTGACAACATGATGTTGTAATGACCTGTGTTGTGTACACATCGACTTGTATCACTTGAGCTGTGATTCATTGTGTAGAAGCCTAAAACACATCCGTAAAAAATTCCAGTAGTCATTGCTCATAATAAGGGTGGAAATGCTGGTTCAGAGCCATAGGAAGTGGCACCAGGAAGTGTAAGAGATTGTTTAATATTCACTTTGCATATTCCTAAAAAGTAGGTGCATGATTAAACAGTAGCAGGTACAACCACCTTTATTTTCAGATGTTGTTTTAGCAGGGCAGGTTCTTCTTCCCCTCTCCCCCCCCACCCGCAGTCTTTCTTATTGAACATTATATCGAACATTGTCTCAATACAGGAGACTAATTGTAGCTGAAAGTCTGAAAATATGTTTTAACTGTATTGGATCAGCACCTTCATTTACCTAATTACAAAAAATGTGAGTTTCATTCACTGTCATTTGTGGAACATTCTGCTTATTGTTAATTCTGTGCAAAAAAGGAGACATAGGAGCAAAGAATCTGACCCTGCAGACTCTCGGAGCTTCATGGTAGCTCAGTGCAAGAGTTAATGCCAGTTTTCAGAGGTATTCAGGCACTAAGGAACTGGCTAAGCACCCAGCTTCTACTAGTCTCTCATCATTTCAAGTTAGCACCCAAAACTTCTCTGAGGCTCTACATCTCATCTTTTTTACTGTAGAGTTCAGAATCCATTAATCAAATAAAAACAGCCCCCAGTCTGAATGGACTGGATTCCTGCAGTGTTTTTGAAACAGTAGTCTTTGAGAGTTGAGAAAGCTGAGCAAGAATTTGTCTGGTAGGAGGGGCAGAACTAGTCAGACTTGCTTGTCTTGCATGACTAAGATGTAGTCCTTTGTATGTTACTCCTAATGCTGCCTTTGATGTTTTATCTGGCTTCAAGAAAGCAGATGGAATAAAAGTACTAATTTAATTAATACTACAAACTCTTCAACAGACATAGATTCATGCTGTCTTTTCCACATGTGATTACTAGGTGCTTCCATGCTAATAAAAGAGGCCAGAAAATATTTCACTAGTAAATACTTTTTCAATCCTAATAGGAGTTAATCTCCAAGAGGAATCAGATGGCATGACTGTGTTCTGCAGCATTTCTCTGCTAGCACAGAATCATTTTCATCCAGGGGGAGGAAGAGTAGCCTGATCTGAACAGTCTGTTCAGACATCCTCAGAACTCAGTTTCTCTGATCAAGTGCTCTGTTTAGTGCTGTGTGCTGTTAAACTGGCTGTCTCACAAAAAGCCCTCTCTCAGAAGGCAAATGTGCTTGACATTTGCTCTCACCACTTCTTCCTTCATTGACCTGTAAGCATTGCAAGTTTCTTGCAGCATAAAAAGCATACCAGAGCTCCACTAATACCATTATGAATTCTGTAATTCTGATTCTGACGCTATTATTAAAAATTGCCCTGCTACAGGGTCCAGAGTCACCTCTTCATTTCTGGCAGTGAAGAAAAAAATAAATCTGAACACTGTTTTGTGCTGAATATAGTTTTAAGCCATGTTTGTGTGCATCTATTCCAGCACATCAGCCATCCCTAACTGCTGAAGTTGTGATGCTTTTACAGTTTGCTGTGTAACAAGGAATGTTGAAAGGAACCTGAATATGGCTTGGAAAGTCTGCATGCCATTTTGACAGATACCACTAAATGAGCCGGGAGTAATCCCAGGCCCATTTCCTTTGGGAGTCCTATGCATCACGCTTACTGTTAACCACATCCTCTCCTGACTAATGATGACTGTACCAGTGTTTTGCAGGAGAATGCACTGAATGCGTTTCTTGAATGATGAAGCATTATAGAAAGCCTTGATTGATGCCCTCACTGATAACAAAATGATCCCTTTATATCACTCTTTAATTGTTTAATACAGTATCATTTGCTTTCTCTCTAAGACTGCAATTAAAGAAGTGAAGGACGCTGTGACCCAGGTGCACAGAATTACATAGTAGGATCTAGACACAGAAGTCCAAAAAGATATCTCACCTTATGAGCAAAGCCTTTAGGCTGCTAAATTCCTGTGATGCCTAATGTGTTCCTTATACAAGTGCTCAGATTTGCCTTTATCTTAGCTATACAGGCAGCTGCACCTATCTTACACCAGAGCTCACTGTATTCTCTAAATAATAATCTTCCATGTAAGAGCCAGAAACCATCTTATTATACCTCTCCTAAGGATTTGGCATTCTTGTAGAAGCAAATCCAGGCTAGCCACATTCTCATTTTCTTTTTGGATCTACTACTTCTTGCTAGAAAACATAAATCTGAGTGTACTGTATGTGTAACAGCTTTTCTAGGTCTGCGAGGCATCCTTTTATTTTCTTCTGGATGTGGGGTTTTTTGATGAGAAGGAGAGTTGTGGATTTCATTTGTATGCGTTGTGTTTTGCAGTCCAGATCTGGATTTATATGCCAGTTTTTAGGTCTTTATGGCGCTTACAAGGGAGAATATTGACTTTCCATTATATGAGTGCACATATGTTCAAGAAGTTTGGACTGTGGTGAGCCACAGTTTTGCCATGTTCTATGTAGATAAAATCTCCATAGACAGAAGTCTGAGCACTTAAGTGTGGTAAAGAGGACAGCTAACACACTTTGGGACCACAGAAGCCATCAGATACCATCTCAAGGCACATACCCCTTTTAATGGGGCCTCTGTGCCCTGCCTAATCCTGTCTTTCACAGGAATGACTACCATGCTCAACTCAGAAGCTCTCTTGTGGGAGGGAGAACTGATTCTGGCCCTGTTATTTCCATATATATTTTTTGGTGTTGTTTTTTTTTTGGGGGGTGGGGGAGTTGGTTTGGTTTTTTGGGGGGGGTTGTGGGGTTTTGTTTTTTTTTTTTGAGGATGTTTTTTAATTTTGGTCAGTTACAATAACCATAGTGAATAAACTTTGCCGTTACTGTTCCAGTGTCAGCAGCTGCAGCACAACTGTCTGACTTGTATTTGCTGTTTTGTCTGCTGAGAAGAATGTGCCATACAGACTTAATTATATTGCTGTTAGAAAACCAGAATTAGTGCAATGTCTGTAGTGCAGTTTTGATGTTGAACTGTGTAATTTTTCAGTCCTTGCAGTCAGAGTTGGGGCCTGGCTCGATGGCAGAAACACAAATGATGTTTGTGGTATTTTTCTTGAAGTTTATATTGCCATGAGTTTCAATAGACTACTGTCTAGCAGTTTGAGTAAGGGTTTTGCTTTGGCACAGCTGTTAGGAACTCAGCAGAGGCTATTTAGAGAACTGGCCATAACTTCAGTAAATGCAGCGTGAAGTGTATGAATGAAAGCAAAAGACATAAGTAAGAATGTGTTTTAAAGCTTTCAAAATAGTTCAAACCCCTTTATTTTCTGTGAATCTAGTTCTACTGTAAGCCTTAGTGTACTAGTAACTATGTAAATAACCCTCTACTTTAAATGTTTTTTTAAGTCTCCTTGTAACATTTTATCTGTTAATTTGTTACTGGAGATTGTCAAAGGTATTAAAAATGTTAAATGCAATAAAATAGGCAGTCTGCTAACTGTTTGGTGTGAGGGATGAATTGAGAGATGAAGTTCATGATACTCTCATTGCCTAAAAAACAAGCCATGTGAGTTGCATTATTAAAAAAAAAATATAAAAGGGTGGTTTGCATTATACAGCTTACAAAGTTTTGACTGAGAGTTTTTCTGCTAGATCCTACAATCCCATAGCTGATGAAGTCAACAATGGAAATACTCAAAGAAGTTTCAAGCATTGCTATAGCCCATGTTTCCCATTTATTGAGTACACTGAAGTCTGGTGCTTATTCTTTCAGTGTTTTCAACAACTCATCTTACATTCCTGAATTCTAGAATTTTATTTGGGGTCCATACTTTAGAAAGACTAGTTTCCTTCTTAACGCTCTTGTCTGCCACTTGTAATCTGTGTGTTCATGTTTATGCATGTACTTGCAAACATAGGTGGTAGGTCTTTTTACAGCTGGTGGAAATGTTTCATTTCATAGTAGTTTTTCTCTGCAGTGTAAAATTCAGTGTCCATTCACAATTACCTGTTAAAGCTCCTGTAGTCTGGCAGTTCTGGCTTTGCTTCAGGTTTAAAAAGTTTAGGATATAAAGCTTCCAGCAGCTCTGGATCATCTCTAATAGCTTCTATCCAGGGAGATTGATAATACTTTGGCACAGAAGTAGTGTTGAACTTTTCAGGAGGAATTTCTTTCAGTGGTCCAGAATATCCTGCAGGGCAGTCAAGGCAAAACCATTATAAATAGTAATTTGTGTTTTCTCCTTCCTTACCACCATCCTATTGTAACTAGGAAGTAAAATACCATTATTTCACAGCTGGGTAAAACGAACAAGTGGATCAAATCACTGAAGTGACAAAAATATTTTAAAAACAACATTTTGGTTAAAACTAAAATAATTATATTCTTTGGGTTAAATTCTTCACAGTTATTAAAAGGAGTTAGTCTTACAGCCATTATAGGGGAGTTTTTGTCTTTGCCTCTGCCTTAGATGCCTTAAAATCTCCCACCTACTTTTTTTCTGGACCTTCTCATTATCTGAAAAAGTAACAAATCAGTTTTCTCCTCATAATCATCCGAGGATCAGGCTCTGATCAGAATTCTACTAAGTAAATAAATTCCATATTCACTATGATTTCTTCTAAAGCCAAGCATATTATGGCAGAATTAATATTGGGGGAGGGGAGAAGCCAGACCTTAAAGTACAATTTGAAGAATTTAAAACCAGCGAAACTTTATCCAATTATATGTTATACTATTTATCTGGAAAACAAGGGAAATCTGTTCTGACCTTTTACCCTCCCACTACATCTAGCTCTTTAAATTAATGCTCTTTCCTTCTATGAGCTTAAAAAAAGCCCTGTGGCTTAATATCTATTCCTTTTGCCAGACTCTTTTTGCTAAAGAAGGGCTTGAAGATTTCTATAATGTCTTGGCAATGGAAATTACCTCTGTTCGCATAGCATTTGACCAATGGATGCACAGAGTCCTAGCAGTCACTAACAGAGTAACATTGACCTAGTTTACATAGACTGGAAAAGGTCTGCACAAAACATTCACTGAGTAATTCTGAACAAAGAATGAATTTGTAAAAACCACACTCTGCTCATGGATAATTCATAAACAGGAAGAAGGTCTATATCACTGAATAAATTAAATAAAACAAATTAGCCTTCTCTAGTCTTTAAAGAATGCAAAATAAGACCTTCCTGTAGCTTGCTGCTTTAAATAAAGACAACAGTACCCTTACAGTTTAAGGACTTAAAAAAAGAATAGTTTATGCAGCCAGAGGCAAAATCCTTAAGTTACTTCCTTACAAAGGTTTCTAGCAAAATTTACAGTGAATTCAGTTTCACATTTGTTGGTAATTAAATTACAATAAATAACTTTCAGACAGTTGAGGTCTGTGTTGCATGTTACAAACAAAGGTTTGTCAAAGAAAAACCTGTGTATTTATCTGGTTTTAAATCTGAGGATCTTTTTTTTAATGTTTATAAGACTACTGAATATAGCAGCAGTCTTTCATGATATTAATGTATTTTTTCAGTTTAGGCAGAATTAGTATGAAAGGCATATCAAATCTTTAAAAATGAGCAGAAGCAACTGAAGAGCACCGCTTGACATTTCTATGGAAGATTCTGATTAGTTACCTTATTTCTGATATATTGATTTCTAATATTAAGTCCATTAAAAAGTTCTTTTTGAAGATACTGTTTTTCAAAGAGTGCTATGCAATGAAACCTAATTATATTTAACGTTTGTAAACTCATACGTTACCTGGGGCAATGTTGTCAGGATGTGGTGGGCTTCGGGGATCAGGAGTATTAGGAGGTGTCATTGGGGCATGTTGGGGAATCCCTTCCACACTGAGTCCATCCATTCTAACACTCTGTATGGGCTCTCCACGCTGCATTCAAATATAAGAAATGTCATTGACAGCATGGACAAAAAAGCCTCTGTTGAGGATTAGAGTGACACTCCAATTTACAGGCCAGAGCTGAGACCTAGGGTATACTACCTGAAGGCATACTGTCCTGCTATTTGGTACCCTCTTTGGTCCCAGAATCTCCAGGGTTTTCTGGCTGTTAGCTAGAAGATGAAACAGTTTTACAACTCTCTTACATTGGCTGTGTATGCAAAAATGTATAATTTTTCAGCATTAAGAATGATATTCTTATATATTCAGATATAAGAATGATATAACTTTTAATGTCTGTAAATTTTTTACTGAAAGGATTGGAGATGTTGTGAGCAAGGTCAGCAAGACTCCCAAAGCCTTATAACCGTCCAGTTGAGTTTCCTGACCTTTTTCTAAGTTTAGAATACTTAAATATTGATGCACAAGCTACAAAGAGAGTCCGTCCTATCTGATGCTTACACCAATCACCACAAAAGATACCTGTGCTGATGGGCTGTGTGGTTTGCAGCAAAGAGTAGTTATGGTCACTTGGGCAGGCATAATTTGTATCCCTAGATCACTAGAATCTGTCATGTGCCAGGCAGAGCACCCTTGCTATACCCAAAGATTCAGGAAATCTGGCAAGGCAATATTCAGCCAGATTGAAATGCCAAATGCTTTCCTTCTCCTAGCCTGCCAGACAAGATGGGTGATGAAGGATCCCTCTCTTCTCGTGAGACCTCGCTTGGAGCATTGTGTACAGTTCTAGTATCCTCAACATAAGAAGGACATGGAGCTGTTGGAACAAGTCCAGAGGAAGGCCATGAAGACTATCAGGGGTCTGGAGCACCTCCCCTATGAAAACAGGCTGAGAAAGTTGGGGCTGTTCAGCCCAGAGAAGAGAAGGCTGCGTGGTGACCTCATAGCAGCCTTCCAGTATCTGAAAGGGGCTATAGGGATGCTGGGGATGGACTCTTCATTAGGGACTGTAGTGGTAGGACAAGGGGTAATGTGTTCAGACTTAAACAGGGGAAGTTCAGGTTAGATATAAGGAAGAAGCTCTTTACTGTGAGGGTGGTGAGGCACTGGAATGGGTTGCCCCATGGTGTTGTGAATGCTCCATCCCTGTCAGTGTTCAAGGCCAGGTTGGACAGAGCCTTGGATGACATGGTTTAGTAGGAGGTGTCCCTGCCTGTGGCAGGGGGGTTGGAACCAGATGATCTTCAGTTCCTTTCCAACCCTAACTATTCTATGATTCTATAAGTTTGTGTCGTTTAAATTTCAAAGCACTGATTCTTCAGAGCTTCTCTTCCTGTATCAATTGAAATTTCACTGCATTTTTTGAATAACTTTTGTTTGGAGAAATAACTTCAGTGTAGTTCACTTTCTGGGGATTCATGGTATGCTGTTACTTTCCTCCCTGATAGGATATCAGGTCATCAGTTCTAAAGAAACATTCAAAGGCTTAATCACTGTTGCATAAATATAGAATTAGTGTCTCATAAGAAGTCAGTGTCTTATTTTAGCTATGACACATAGGCTAAAAGCAATTTAAATATAGACTATTTAAGAGTTTGTTGAAGTCGGAAAGCAAACAAGTAATACTTGTTTAAAGGCAGAATGTTTTCTAGCCATTCTGAAGTATGTTGGAAGGATTAATTTTGGCAGGCAGTATCATAAAGATGATGAAGACACCACCAGTGGTAGCAAAATAGACATTGAAGGAAAGGGAACAGGAACCAAAGAGGCATCACTTTTTCATATATCACACTGGCATACTGATTGCACAGCATGCTTACTCTACATGTTTTGTGATAAGAATTAGACTAGAGAGGAACTGATCTGTCAGACCTTGTAGCAAAAGCATGGAATTGGATCAGAAATACTGGTGAGATGGAGGGTATGCTCAGGATTTATCTGTGTAGCTTCTAATACTCAATAAAGGGAGAAACTGGGAGGATGGTATGCATAGATGGGTTTCTGAATAACAGTGTTCTAGCAATAGTTTTGGATGTCCAGTAGAGTTGTTCAGATTTTTTAGATGGGATTTCTTTTGTGCAGATTTGTTTTTCAAAAGTGGATTTATCAAAACTCAAACTTGATGCCTGTGTAATTTTATTTCTCTTGAGTGAGTGAACAAAGAAGTTTGAAATATCTGCACCACAGAAATAACCCATGTGAAAATTTTTCTTCTGTGACGTGGGATATTAAGACACTCTTTTCTTCCAGAGGAAAGTTACTTTTTTTTTGTATGGAAAATGTAAATGTCACAGAATTACAGATGTATCTAGTATTACAGTCAACAAAGCATAGAGAATTCCTTCTTCAAGAAGGGAACAAAAATATTTTTTAAATGTTAGGTATGATATTGAAATATTGAACTCGGCTACAATAATCACCTGAGTGTTACAAGTTTCCTTAAAATCAACAAGCTGTATTGATTTTATTGTTTCTGATTTATTTACAAGCATATGTG
The DNA here is from genome assembly GCA_009867235.2 of Psittacus erithacus. Taxonomy (NCBI): domain Eukaryota; kingdom Metazoa; phylum Chordata; class Aves; order Psittaciformes; family Psittacidae; genus Psittacus; species Psittacus erithacus. The sequence continues at coordinate 24,658 of WYDI02015994.1, read as the reverse complement.
TATTTTCTTTAGTAAAATAAAACATGCGTAAGCCCTTTGGTGCTTTGTTGTTCTTGTTAACAAATTGTTAACAATTGTTAACAATTGAAACAAATTGTTTCCTATTTGTTCCAAAACAAGCTTTAGATTATATCACAGCAATACATTACAGATAGTAACTAATTTTTTTTTTATCCCATGTGAAGATTAAAGAAGAATTGAGTCAAAGTATATGTATGGATTCTGTAGGGGTTGGAGGCTAACACAGTCATAGCGCTAGCTATGCAATGAATAGTTGTAAAAGCTTCAGGTGAAGAGAATTGCTGTTCTACAAAAAATAATACCTAGGTTAATAATAATAAGTTTTTGTAAAATGTATGTCTTTTAATCTTCAAAGCATCTTAAAAGTACTGAGACAAATTCTGCTTCTTTAGTTGCCTACCTTTGTATCTGAAAGCAGGAGGGATGCATAGATGTAACCGAGAAGCAGAATTTAATACAATACTGGAATCAGAGGAGCTGCTTGCATGCTATATTAGACTGGGCATCGAATATTCATGTTAAAATAATTAAAACTTGCAGCACATTGGAGAGTTAGGTAAAATTTATGAATAATGTTGTCCCTATTTTCAGAGGTTCAGCAAAAGGTCTGAGTATTTTGCAAAGACTACAGATGAGACAAATGCCAGGTGCATTTAATTCCTGCCATGAGGATTCCCAGAGTGTCGGTAATTATTTCACCAATTCCTGAAGGACTAGTTTGAAGAATAATTGTAATTTCAGTGGCAAGCTCCATCCTTTTTCTCCCTGTTGAGTCAGGAAGGCCAGAAGTGTGTTAGTGCCATCTGTGAGAGTCATTTTGCTGACTGAGAACCATGTTGAGGTCACCAACCTATTTTAACAAAAATACTGGTTGCATGAAGCAAACTCTTATTTCTTCCAACCTTCTGAATATTATTAAATAGTTAATTTTCACAGTAAGTAGTTAGCTTTCAGTAGTCAACTAGGTAGTTATTACAAGCTAGCCTCACTGTGTTTCATTAATAAGTCATTACAAAATACTCACATTTCGTGGCTTGTTTGCTACGTAATGATAGTTTTCATATGTGTATTTGTCAGATCTCCGCTGACGTCTCTTGAAGAGTCTTGCACCTCTGTTGCTGAGTGTCGATAGTTCCTCTACCATGATATCTCTGGGAGTGCTGACCTTTTTACCAAGGTTTAAGCTGGGTGATTCTGCAATGCAAGGGATAAATACATGCCTCTGTTTTTCTTCAATGTCTGATGTTGCATACCCTACACCTGAAATCCAACAACATGTTAACGCATAGTTCTGTAACACATAGAATAGCTTCATGGTGTTAGTGAAATTAATCATTCTTTCAAAATTTTGGAACAGAGTTCTGAACACCACAAACCTGGTTTTTTGAAGATACTAAACACCTCAAGATCCAAATTTACTGAAGTTAAATAGCATTCAGCTCTTACCGAAATTAGGTCTATAATGTCCTACACACCGTCTTAATAGCGGACTAGTAAAAAGTGGCTTCTGCTGAAACCAGGAATGAAATTCCATCTGACCTCAGGGTTTCCACATCAGACCTTTACTTTCTGTGGCCTGCGTTGGATAGATGAGCAGGTAGCCCCTTTTAAACATACCTTCCAGTTTCTTACTGCTCATAGACATTTTATTTTCTTTTATTCTGTAATATTCTGCTTGCTTTTGAAAGCCAGGACATACTTTGTACTTTAAGAAACTTTCGCACTAGGAGCTCTCTATTACATAATACTTTTTAACTATTTTTAAAGAAGCTTTCAAAATAAAGCTCAGAGGGTTGAAAATGAGAGTCCTAACAAAGAATTAAAACATGATTCTAGGAACTATTAGGTTTGAAACATTTCCTTTTTAATTCTCTCGAAAAAGAAACTGAATTACTAGATGTAATATTACTTTACTCGCCTCATTTTGATTCCTTCTTTGTCTTTGGTGGCTTCCTGAGAGATTTGAAAATGAAAATGAATAAGCAGGGGAAGAGGAGATCACCTGGGACTTTAAATGGCCAACCGAGTATCAGAAACTCTACTAGTCATCTTCATGGTAATGTGTTGGATGCTGGGACGCTGGTGGCAATGAGCAAGCTGTTGCTTAGTGACTGAACTCTTTCTAGATGTCCTCAACCTGTACATAAAGCTTAACCCTTAGAATACAGTAGTTTCAACACCAAACAAACAATTTTCTGCTAATTTATTTCTGCTTAGAAGGTTGTAGAATTTAACAAATACAACAATAATTTGATTGCATAGTAAAAACAGAATTTCTCAGAAAATAATTCCTGTTGCATCTTACTTTAGTATTTATCATTTTATTAATTGAAATAATATTCAGTTATTTCCCTAGGTTATTCATAAACTTCAGGAAGAAAAATAGGAAGATGCAGTGTGCTTTGAGGGTTGTATAGTGATTATCGTGGTCTAGTATGTTTTTCTGATCCACTTACTCAAAATCACATTTTGTTATTTCTTTAATATCAAGACATTCTATTCTTCACATATTCTTATGGTCTACAGGATTTAAAATTCTGAACTTTGGACGTATATTTTAATGCATTAAAATGAAATGAAAGAAAATTATATGCAAGGCACAATATTGTGCTTCCAGAGTAAGCACACAGGAAATACAGTTTAAAATTAACATTACAAATTAATTAACAGCAGAAGGTATGTAATGATGAAGGTAATATTGCATGTGCAAAGTTTCATTTTGAGTAAATGGCATGTTCAACATATCATATATCTCTCAGTAACTTTATGTTGGAAAAGCAATGTGATTTGCTGACATTTAGGAAAACTCAATTGAGACAGTTTTATTAAATATTTAGCCAAAGCTGTATAGGCGAGAGTTTTCTATGTAATAAGTCAAAAAAATCTGTGGGCCTTGAAGTGCATCAATGTTAATCCACTTCTGTTCCTGCTGATTTCAATTGGATATTTGCAGTAGATTTAAATGGAGCAGGAGTAAGCTAACTGTATCACGAGCTGGAGCATGCACTTCTGCTTTAAAAATAGTGTTCACAAGGAAGCCTAACAACCTCCTGTTATTTAAGCGGTAGCTACAAAACAGAGAGTTCTTAACATGGAAAAAAATGACTCAGCTTGCCCAGTGTAGCTGTATCAGTGACAGAGAGTAGATGGGTTTTGGCTCTGTGATTAAGTGCACTCGTTATTAGCCAGTGGCCTGACGTTTCGACCTGCAAGTCACATCTTGATTTTATCAGTTCTAAAGGTATGGACTGTTGGATGGTTTTAGTAAGGAGTAAGAAATTTACCCCTCAGATCGGCAACATTTTCACACAGAGAAAGCTTTATTTTCCTTTGTACACAAAGCAGGTAGTACGTACATCCTCAGAGATTAGGGTGCCAAGGTGATTGCAGATCTGTGTACAAACCACTCAGTATTCGAATATTTGTGACATGCTGGATGTTACCTATTTTGGGCCTTGCTGTTCCTTTTCATACAATCTGTTCTTGTTAACATTAACTAAAGGCTCCAAGGTACTTTGTAACCCATAGTTGTGTACTATTGTGTATCCAGGCATCATCCCAAAAACGTAAGTGTGAAGTTCCTTTGAGTCCCTTGCCAACTAAAATCTAATCATCTGTCGAGTTTTATGATGTGTCTAGGGATTGTTTCAGTGTCAGTATAGAAAAAGTGATAAAGAATGAGAAAAGGAGGACATTTAGAGGGTGATAGAAGGAGAACATCAGTGTTATAAATGGACATTGTAAATTAATACGGGAAATATAATTCAAAGTTTAATCCTAATCTTAACCTTTTAGCTTCATTTCTTAATTTGTTCCTGCCAAGTCCATCCTATCCTGTGCTTAAATCATAACAGACTGTATTTAAATATGATTTATATAGTTCCTCCTGCATTCACTGACTAATCTCCCTGTAATCCTCCAGTTTACAGTCTTCTAATTTAATCTAATTAATTTACAGTCTTCTAATCCTTAATCTGGATTATAAATTTCAATAATGAATATCAGATATTATGTTTGTTGTATTATCAGAAATAAGATTTTTTAACTATATCATGAAAGATAATCATGTAGTTACTGAAGAATGCATTTAAGAAATAGTAGAGAACTGGACTTGAGATTTATGTGTAGTTGAATGCTAACCTGATGAACTCCAACATGTGTAATACATGTATTTACATATGTTTAAGGAGGCCCTTAAATATGGCCTTTAACACATGTACTTACATGTTTACCTCTACCAAGTAGCCTTAAAAATGTTATGGTCAGTCCATGTCTGCCAGTGAAAAAACAAGGGCTTGGGAAGGTCACTATATCCACATGCTGATTTATGACTACAGTTTTTCTTCTGAGACCATAAGAGGATTTACCCTTAGTGTCTCTTCCTGCAGCATTTTATGACGTATCAAAATTCTCTAAAACACAAAGTCATGTCCCACAAGCCAACAGGAGATGTGGACTTTCAGTCATTACCAGCCTTGCCCAGAGGTTAGTAATCTATGAGATGCTGGTAAAAACTTGGCTCATTTTGTATTTTATCAACAACTGTTTCTGCTATGAGTATCTTTTAACAAGGAATTTGAGGTTCACTCTTTACCTGAAAACCTAATAATAAAGGGTGCTGAAATAAAAATGCAGTGGATATGCTTTCTGTGTGTCATTCTAAGATACCAGGGCTTGCATTACAGAATCTTCTGTAGCGTAGAGAGTTTCATAGGTCTGTGAGACTGGCTGAAGCAGTATATTTAATTTTTATGCAGGTGCTGCACTGTCATTATTAGTGATGCAGACCCCAGAAAGACAGGAATTCACCTTCCAGATCTCATGTTAAGCTTGTTGAATTAACAATTAGGGGAAAAATAAAATGTCAAAAATTGGCAGAGCTGAATTTAGCCATTTAAAAACTAGGTTTCTCCTAGATTTTTCCAAGAATTGTTCAGATTTGGTCCCAAAGAATTAGCATTTGCTTTGTGTGATTACAGCTTTGGTTATCCTTCTGGTTCTTAACTGGTTTCACTGAGCTTGTATAGTTATAAATTTCAGGCTCTTACCGCACTCATTTAATGGAATTTAATATTTTTTAAACATCCCAGTCATCCAGAAAGATACTTCTACATCCTTCAAGTAGGATGTACACTTGAACATATGTATGTACCTATGTAGGTACACTTGTACATACATGCGTACATACTTGTACATACATACATACATACATTTGCGGCCTTCTGTGGCCGCATATCATAGCATATCTGTGTGTATGAATCTAAACTTGACAGCAAATCTGATAATACATAAGTAATAAGAAAGGATAGATTATGTGAGGCAAATACCAAGAATCAGCACACATTATTCAATAATACCAATGATTTTGAGGACGGTATGGTTGATTTATGAGTGTTGCTGTGAATAGTAGCAACATTTACCATGTGAAATGCCTGGTTCCAAACAGACATATGAAAGACTTTCTCCCCAGTCCCCAGAATGCTTACAGAACTATTTCAGGCACACAGAATACTTGGGTGTACAATACCCCCCAAAACCCCAATGAAGTTGTAATAAAATCTGGGGTAGACTGGCTTTCAGACTTAATTGTGTGTTCAGTGGAGAATGGAAAGAGGAAAGAGGCATTTGATTAGGAAAAGAAGTTACAGGGAAAAAAGAAATGGCAATATCAGAAGGACTAGAACCAGGTACTAAAACTTAACAGCTCCTTTTCCTAAAAACCTTATGTCTCTTGTCCTACTCTTCATGTAATCATTATAGTCAGTGATGAATACAGAAACAATACCCAAATTCTTTGGAGCAAAAGCCCACAAGAAAGATTTTCAGTACTGGAATTTCATGTTTAGTGTTTTGTCCTGGGTGAGTGATACAGTTTTCATGAATTCTTAAAATTTGTGGAGCTCTCTCTTTTTAAAGTGAGGCTTGTGGGATACTTTTCACTTCTAAAAAATTGACCTTTTATATAGATGGTAAAAAAGGCTTCATGGGCAGGATTGGAAGTGTCTCCCAAAGTATCCAGCACATACCTGATGAAAGCATGCAGATTTGTATTCCCAGCTAAGTTAATTGCTTCTTAAGGTATCACACTAGAAAGGTAATTTTTTGGGAACCTATGATAAGAAATCAAGTTACCTTCTCATAATGGCTACATTTTCATCAGTGCAACAAGAGGAAAGTAAGCCGTCTTCACATAGTATTAATTGTTGGCTGTGCGTTAGAGAGAATTGCCAAAGGCTAGTAAAATTTGTTAGTTACAAAGATAAAAGTTTGAGAGGAAGGAACAGAGATGTAAATGTTTGTTTCAAATTTTTTTATCGTTCATGTAAAAAAGCAGAATGAAACAGAAGAAAAGAGGATACAGATCAGTATGTTTCTTAGATAATAGCCTTTTAAAATGGAATGAAGTCATGTTATTAACCTCAAATAATATTCTGAAAGGCTATCCTAGCAGAATGTATATCAGCTGTTAGATTACTTCATTCCTCCACAGCAGTTGTTCATCTGAAAATAGCTTTCAAATGAAAAGAGGCAACTACAAAAGGATTAGTTACCATAGGCAGCATGATACTCCCACAAGATTATTTATGGCAAAACACCCAGAGACAAAGCTGTAAGAGTTAAACTCTATGATTAAAAAAATATATTAGGGAGGGCTAAAAGACATTGCATATACAGTGAGCTGGGTTCAGTGCTATACCATTTCTGTGTATTTCATCCATAATGGCTGATGCTTGTTGTTTCCTCTCTTTGACCATGGCAGAATGTGATAACATTGTGATTTTCTGATAGGATTTTTCCTTGCTGAAAAAAAAAACAACACATTTTTACATTGTTGAGCCAGCTTGCACAATTTGGCCAGCTTTAATTTCTAATAAACTGTTTAGAATGGCTGAATAGTGAAGTTTGTTATTTCTGATTTAGAAATACTGCACTTTTAATTGTGTGAAATGCACTAGCAGTTCTTGCTTGCAGACAGATGCAAGGACATGATTCTGGTGGATAGAAGATTTGAAGGAATGGTCTTTGAGTTGGCTGCATAAATTCTGTAGCAAAATCAGTGTCAGTGGTCTAGACCTTCTCACATCTACACACTATATTAAAAGATGTAAATTCATAACTAGTATTTTAATTACATCTTGTTTTATGACTTCAGAAATGTTACATTTTGACATTTCCTAATCTAATAAAGAACTTGAGGAACTAATAGAGACACCCTGGCATCTTTAAAGAAACTGCATTTCTGACTAAGTAAGAAAAATAAGCATATTTTTAATCGCAGAGTCAAGAGGTTACGTGAATGTTTTCTATATGATAGTTTGTAGGACAGACAATGTCAAAATATTTCAGGAAACAATACACTTACCCTAGTGTTTTGTTGTGTAGAAAAAAAGCGATCTCAACCCTTTAGTTGAAGGTTCCGGAGTTAAGTTATGTTACGGGGATGACCTGCCTGGTCCAGGATGGTTTCTACCCTTGTGCTTGGATCTGCATGGTACCTAGTACCAAGACAAACGGGGGGCTGATCCTCTTCAAAGGGATTGGCATCCAGCTGACATCAGCTAGTTATATATAGAATCAGACACTCTAGCCACTCATATCTTCTTGGCAAAAGAAGAAAACAGAAAAGATTCAACTGCACCCACAACAAAGGGAGTTTATATCCTTTTCAGAGCTTATTGGAAGATTTAATGGAATGTTCCCCTCATACTTGCACAGATTGTCTCCTCATCATCTCTGAGAATAATAACCTCCATGCTATAACCAGGAAAAGAACGTTTAAAAATACGGTGTTAAATATGTGGATGGGCAAGACAGATGAGAATGGCATGGGCTAATCCTTTAGTGAAAGATGAAACCATGCTTCAATAGTAGCTGATGGCTGCAGTCACAGATGGCTGATACACAAAGTCTGTTCTGAAAAAGAAATGTGAATTTTTCAGTATTACATGTGGTAGGGGTCTAATTGTTCAAAGAGCAGTCACTCCTCAAAACCAGTTATTCAAAATCTCTTAATTTTCTTTGTGCATTAGAAACAGAAACCTGCAGTAATTTGAAGCTCAATAATATTCAGCATTCTGGGATACTGTTGTATCATTTTATCAAACAAATGTGTGATATTTAGAGCACAGATATTTCATAACAGCAACCAGCTTTGGACAGAAATAAAAAATGGCAGAAGGAAACATTCCCCCTTTAGCCTCCTGTTTGAAGGCAGCTAGCTGAATCATGGGACAGTAAAAGCAAGATGAAGTTTTTGTATTTTGGGTTTAGGTTTGTTCTAGGAAGTTTCTTTTTATTATGGAAAATTACGATTTTGTTTCACTTGGAAGATTCATCAGAAAATTACCTGGATCCTGATACAATAGGAGAAAGAAATTCTGACTGCAAATGGAATCTGGATAGTAATAAAATGTACCAATGATGCACATAACTTTTCGAGCAAGAAGCACTCTTGATACAGATAAAATGTATGACTTTGATGCGATGTCCTAAAAGCCTGCTTGTCAAACCATAAAATTGCTTTATTTTTAACTAAAGCTCTCTGTTCCTAGGCTTAGCTTTTCAAAACTTTTCTGAGATCCTAGATATCTCTGCCCCAAAGAGGTGTTAATTTTAATCCTCACTATCAGAATTTACCTGCTGCTGTTGCTCATTGATGAATCCTTTTCTAGTTTTTGTGATTAGATTGGCCAGCTTTGACGCTACCAGCAAGCATGGTCAAAGTCTTGGTTGCATGTTATCTCTTCAATGGAAGACCAAGATTGTTCTCAGTGGTTCGCCACCAAGCTGTCAAGTGGCACTGCAGGAGTCTGTCAAGGGTTCATGCTATTCCTATTTTCATTAATAGCTTCAGTGAAGTAGAGAATGTCAGAGAATGCCAACCTAGGAAAATTACAAGTGATCTGTAGGAAAAAATATAAATGTTAACTTGATGAACTGGAAAAAAGTAAAATGCAATTCAGTAAAACCACATCCAAATGAAAGTGGACATTCAACTGATTGACACTGAACTTTTCCTTGAACGTGAATTTTTGATCCAGGAGAAATTAGCAAGAGGCATCCCAAATGGGGATGTTTTTAGTCTGTTCCAATTTCTGTTAACTAATAGAATAAAAAGTACACTAGTAAGCTAAATTGTGCTTTTACACTATTGGAACACGTACAATTCAGTCAACTGTTAACTTCTGGATGACTGCAAGCTTTTGAGAATGGTAGAATCAGCCTTCAAAACTGCACTGAAAAATTTTTGAAATAATTCAAAGTCAATAAAATTACAAGATAAAATGCGAAGTAATTGCTCATAAGAAGAAAAAATCAATTGCAGAGAAAGAAACTGAGGAGTAACTGCCAAAACCAATTTGGCAGAATAAATCATAAGCTTTAGTCACTAGTACAGTATAAAAAAATGCAAATATTTTGCGCTTTTTGAACAAACTATCAAAAGGAAGATTGTCTAATTTTACTGACACTGAGGAACAGGAATATTTTCATTATCTTTAAGAAAGATGCAATGCTGTGAAGAACTGAATAATATCCAGGCAATGCATCCTAAAGAATATTACCGGTGAAGAAAGAGTTGGTTTGTTTGGTTTAGCAAGAGTAAGGAGATGAGTCATGATAGCAGTCTCTTCACATGGAAAATGAGTCTGTAATCTAGTCTCCAATCTTGTTCACAAAGTTTGGAATAAGAAATAACCAGCTTATTTTATATCAGAAGTACAAACAATGTATTAGGAATTTTCTTTCTTGGAGGACTAGAATATTTAGCAGTGTGGAAAGAGCATCCTTAGCAATTTTATAAGCAGGTAGGTCAGGCATACTGGTCCTGCTTTAGAGCATTGGTATAAACTTGATATCTTTAGATTTCACTTTCAGCCTTAATTTTTGTAAAATTCACAGATGCGCTCTAGATAGGAGTAATCGTTATTTAACAGTCTCACCAGTTAACCTATTGCATTGGTGGTTTGCTTTTTGTTGGAATTGATACTGAAATTAGCTTTTATTTTTGCAGTTTTATTTCCAGCACTTCGCAAATCCAGGAGGTTCCTGTTTGGCCTTCACAAAGTGACAGTACTCAGATTTTACTTACACAGACATTTTGGTTTCGTTTAAGATTTTCACAAGCTTTCACTTATGTATTCAGGACCCACTTCTGATTTTGTTTGCAATATCTGAATATCTGAATGATGAAATAACATAAGAATATCAGATGTTGCATTTGGTGGCCCCAAGAACAAAATGCGAACGCAGACACTGCGATGTTTCGAAGTTTTGTGAATTCAACTTACTTATTTGCGATACTTGTGTATGGGTCCAAATGTTTATGGCAGTACCTGTGGTTCAGCAGAGTGCTTCAGATCAGAGTTTTAAGAATGATTTTAGTACTTTTGTTTATTTTGAAACAATTTTCTATTTTATGTATTGTCACCTGCCACATTGTTGAACTTCAGAAGTATATTTTATTCTAAAGAAAAAGCAGTGATAGCAGCTTACAGATGACACAACCTGAAACTTTACTGACAGATATTTTTATCTGTAAATTTTATTGTTTAGAAGTTTGACTTTAAAAAACTATGTACAATGACTGTACTAGAATTTGATTTACCACTTCTGCGTCAAGATTTTGCCATTAACTGAAATAGATATAAGCATATATCATTGCAGTTGAAATAAAGAATGTTTAACCGTCGTAGCTGCAAAACTAGAGCTCATCCTGTTGAATGCTGTTTTCTTTTACAATGCTCAGAGAAGTTCAGGGCACATAAAATATACCAGGTTGCAAAAATATAATTTGTATATATACCTGATGAATAGAATGTCCATGATAATGAATAAAGGTTAAGGAAGGTGAAAGAATTACAGTACCATGTGACATCATAATAAAAATTAAATCTTGCATTTCAATGAGAGGCATTATTTAGCAAGTGGAAAACTAGAAGGATTAAGTCAGCCTGTGAACAAGGACCACATTTACCTGTCTTCTTCCTTTAGGTCATTTTTATTTAACCAAGTAAGACTTTTCCTTCCAGTATTGTCTTTTCCAGCACCTTGTGAGGTCTTTCCCTCCGCACTGCTTCCCCTGAATTGCATAACTGACCAGAAAGGAGTCCCAGGCTGCAGGTGGAAAAAGCCTGAACTACATACAGTCATCCACTTCTGTAAGTAATTTCTCCCTCATTTTCTCGCTTTTTCTTTTCCTTGCTTTCTTTTTCTCTTCAGCATGGAAGACAATGAGTTAATGAGTTGTCTCTCAAACAAGACTTAATTTATAGACAATTTAAATGCTGAATAATGCCTTAATTCTTAGTGGTTGCTTAATTCATCCTGAGACTGTGACTGCTGTATGTGCTTATTTTTATGCCTTGTATTTGAATCCATGAACTATTCAGTGTATTAACGTTAATATGTATGTGGAGTCTTATGCACAATATGAGTGAAATCAAGAGGTTCAGGAATTAGATATGTCTGTTTGTAAAAAAGGGGGTTGTAAGTACTACACTTACAGTAATAAAGTCACTGCTCAATTAATGACTTAACTGATGTTTCTGTATTCTGTATCTATCTTATCTTCAGACAGCTATTTGCAGGTTTAGCTGTTACTGTGAAATACTTGACTGGAGCCAAAGAATAAATAGGCAGAGATAAGCTACGAACAGTTGTTTTTGGTTTGTTGTTTGTTTTTCTTCTTTTACGTTAAACTGGTCCTTATAAATGTGGAGGTCAAAAAAGCGTTGCAAAAATCAGAGTTGTGGGAGTTTTCCTTCTGAAGAGAGTTCCACTTTCTTCTTTTGCAGTGCTTAATTTCAGTAGTAGTCACAATAAAAGTCTTATATTTTTTAAACACAGACAAGTGGAAAATGTTGTGCCCCAATTTGCCTCACAGTAGATTTTCATGTGTGTAAAGGACACGTTTAGTTTATGCTCAAGTCAGTTGATGCGTAACAAAGAAATGAATGGAAGTAAAGACTAGCATTAGGAGAAAGCTTGCTCCATGTGTCAAGCAAGAAGTTGCTAAAGAAAGCCTGTATTAGATTGTATTTGCTAAAGCAAAATCTTAAAGAGGCCTGACACATTTTCTGTCACAGGTCTTTCCAGTTTGTATTTTTTGCCTCTCACACATTCAGTAATTTTCTTTGGCAGTTCTCTCGCCTTCAGGAAAATCTGCAGACATGTTTCTCACAAATTTATCATGATCTAGCTGAATGAATGTTTTCCTTGACAATAGTAGGGAGGTTTGTTATGTCTTTGTAAAAGTTAAATCCTGAAAAATATAGACCTATAATCCTGCTTTTACTTAAATTCTGAAGCTGAGCTAGCCTAAACCTCTCACGTGTGTTGTGAATGAAATTAAGTCCTGTTATTGTTATAAATTTCCATGACATATGCCTTGCATTCTGACATAGGCAGTACAGGGTTCACTATTTTCACTTTTAAATATGGGTTCATTTGAATGAAAAAAAAATAAAAAATTGTAGAGTTATCTAGAATATGCTTCTCTGCTTATGAAGAGTGTGGAACGTTTTTGTAAGTATTTTCAGTTTTAAGTTTTGCCTAAGGAAAAAAAAAATAGTCTTTATTTTTGCAGATAAGAAATTAAGTATTTTAATTTCAGTTACATGCTGGATTGGTAGTTTTTCTGTAGCTACATTGAACAGACTGCCAAGAGATTGATACAGTTGAGGTATTGATAATCATGTAATCAATGGTGTATAACATGTTTGGTAGACTTTTCAAAATATTGTTACTGTTGTCTTTCTGTTCAAGATCCAAAGACTATCATAATTTTTAGGAAGGTACTCTATGATTGACTATTCTTATTATCACAATTTTTTTAAAAAATGGGAAGGTTTATTTTGTAGACTTTACATTTGCCACATCACATGTGGTAACACTTTACGTAGAAAGCTTGCAAAAAGAAACAGCCCACAAAAAAAAAAAAAGTCATCCTTTTTCTAAAGGAGGATGACAGGTAAGTGTTGCCCTTGTTCGCAGGCTTACAGACTGGCTTAATCATCTTAGGTTGCCATGTGTTAAATAGTACTTCCTCTCATTGAAATACATGGTTTGATAGGTATAACTCATTGGAGAGTGGGTCTGTATTTGGCTGAAGTTAAATAATCCATAACAGTAGGTACAAGAAGCAAGGAGTGTTTCTTCATGGCATTTTTTCCATGCTGTGAGACCCTTCTGCATTTAGGACAGTCATATTAGAAATACATTTTCTGTACAGAGGTGGTGATGTAGTAGAGCTTCATTTTTTCATGGGGGCACAATATCACCCCCATTCTACACTAAGATTGGTACAATTGCTTCAGCAGCTTCAGGAATGCTGTAGTGCTGCGGGGATTGTTGTAATTGGGGCTACAGGAACAACAGATTAAGATGACTTTAAGATTTATCACTTACAGTTGGAAGTAAGTCCTTTTTATACTGCATTTTACTCCTTCTTTCTCCTTATCCAGTAAATATAATAGATTTACTGTAGATGCCTTCATTAAGGGATCTGGATACCTGACAATTATATTTTGTTAACTTTTGTTCCTGCAACTGTGCTTTTAAGAGGAACCATTCGAGAAGAAAAATTAGTTCAAAGAAAAGGCTTTCCATTCTGCCAAGGGTCTGTGCTGCTTCTGTTTACTAAAGAGTGCCAAACATCAAATTGGCAGAGTATCTTGGGGCTTTTCTTTTTGAAGGTGTAGGGGGAAATTTTAGTGCAAAATATGTTTCATAATGGTGAAGTATGTGGTACGTTTTTAAAGTATTTCAAGATGCAGATCCAGCACATCTGATTTTTATGAACTCCATCGATACTATCAGATATGCTGATTAATTTCATATTTACTTTCTTAGCTTTGTATTGACAGTTCCAACCAATCAGAATTAAGATCCATAAGCTGGACAACAGTTTACAAATAATGTATGATTTTAACTGCATTGCAGGGAAGGTACATACTAATTTTTGTGTGACATGCACTTCAGGGATCTTTTCAGTTTTCTGAAAAGAAACTAATGGAAAACTGAGATTCTTGGGAATGTGGGAGCAGGAAGTTGAAAAAACAAAAACAAATGAACAAAAAACCCACCCACAAAACCAAACAAAAACCTTTGAAATTGGAGAGTAAATCCTGAAATCTTAACAGCACTGCTGTCCTGGCTCTGATTTGCTGCTGTTTGTCAGTTTCTCAGAGAAAAAGATGCTTGCCTTCTTCATATCCATTTATAATTGTTTTCTGTCTGCTAAGGCAGCTACAAGCTTGGCAGTTTCGCCTGGTGATGCTGGTGGTACTCATTATGCAAGTACCTTTTCAGTAGGGGTTAGAAGGCAGTCACTGAAGTACCATCAGATGGCAAAACTTTGCATATTGCTTCTTTTTCCCTTAAACTACTGAGAATCAGAGGATTCTCCAGAAAAGTTAGCTGAGTACAGCTCCTGTTTGTGAGAGTAGAAACAGGACCAAAGTCAGGCATGGCAACCACGTGTCTTATAGCTATGTCATTGTGATCAGCAACACTGGTGCAGACTCAGCCACAGAGGTGCTCAGGACAAATGTTGCCTTCAGTTTCACAGTCTAACTTTGCAGTACATCCAGCGATCAAGCTGTTCTGCAACTCCCAAGAGCTCCTCAACGTATGTCTTACAAAGTTTGTCTGAAAGTGTTTTAAAATCTCTCAACAATCAATTCTAAACTCACTCAGGCTTAAAATGTTGCTCTAACTTCTGTAAATTTGGTGGTTTGAAACTAACTCAGAGAAGACAAGACGACTTTTGTTACAAGCAGGGCAAGTGTCTTTATATGTGGTGTACAGTTCATACATTTTTAAGTCAGGACAGTATGAACTCTTAAAAGTAAACAAAGAAGAGAGCAAAATTCCACCAATTAAAGATCAGCCTTAAAATGGTAAACACTGGTAAACAAAGCTGAGAATAATCAGTAGAGAAAGTAATTTTTGGTTTAAATTAAAATAAACTCTAGATCGTACCTGTAAACAACTTCAATTTTATGCATGCTTTGGTCTACTGATTGATAGGGGGTTACAGTTCCAAAGCAAGACTGGACTAATTGAAGCACAAGTTCAAGTATGCTTCAGCAGAAGGGTGGTTTACAAAATAAGAGCTTCTAGAACTATAAACAAAGTTGAACAGAAAGAAGAGTATTTGAACTATTTTTCTTACATCCAGGCGTGAGCTATATCTAGCCTGTATTTAGTAAATATGGCTTATATATCTTTTTATGCTGAAGTAATTTTAAACTGGACATAAAAACTGCCACCCTGAGAATATCACCTGAGTCCAAAGGCAAAGACATGGAGGTGGAGTTGCAGCTTAGTAGGAGCACTATGGCGTGATCTCACAGGAACTGTGCTAGCAGGGCACAGTCAATAAGGAAAGAAAAGAAGGAAAAAAAAAAATAGGAATCAGGTGGCCAAGTGTTTTCTTAAGAAAAAGTTGGCAGGAAAACACCCTTTTATTTTAAAACCCAGTACAAATAAGGTGGAAAAGCTTCCTTTAGTGCTTCCTTCTTTTTCCACCCTTGAGAAAGACAACAGTTATCAACAATTGACTTGCTTCGAAAACAGGCTGTCTGACTGGCAGCCATAGGTGGCCCTGCTGTGAAAACATTTCTGTGGCTAATGCTAATAACTTCATGGTAACCTTTACCATCCAGCAAGAGGCTGGAGGATTAACTCTAGAGAGGATTAACACAGTTGCTGTTTTATTGCTGACGTGTTTCAATTATTTTAAGCATCATCTTTTGAAACAAAAATGTAAAACAAGCGCATTTTCTGTAAGATACAGAATAAACAGATGAATACAGATGATACAAATAAAAGAAGCAGACCATATTGCGCAACTATCTCAGCCTATCAATAAAGAAAAATAATACAAACCTGTTGCAGGAAGTTTATTATAAGAAAAGTATTGTCAGAAGTCTTACATCTAGATGTCTCCATTTTTTTTTTTACCATTTTGCTAAAATCAGATGTTCTATATTTAATTTTTTTCCTCCATTGTTTGGTACTCTCTATAGTTTGTCATCTTGCCTAGGACCTCTGTATAGTACTTCAATGTCAATATTCCTTTATAATCTCAGGTTTCATTTGTCACTTGCTCTAATTCTTTCCCTCAGCTGATAAACTTACTCGGGTATAAACTTACTTGGGTATCTTTTTTACTCATATAGGGTTTTTAAGCCAACTGACTTCTTCCAGAAAGGAGAACATGTCCTCTTCTGTAATCATAAACTCTATCCAGAGGTCATAATCTAGAATTTTCTTCTTTTAGTTTATTCATATTCCAGGCAGATTCTTTTGTCTACGTGAAGAATATAATCTAGTATAACTTCTAGTTGCTGCTTTCACAGGGCCCTAGAGTGTATCAGCATCCACTTTGTTATAACCATTAACTGAAAAATACTTTGCTATTTCCCCTTGATGAAAATAAGAAATTTTCTTTTTCTTGCAGATAAAAAATGTCTTTTCTATCTGTTTTATGATTAATCCTTGACTGAATTCTTCCTAACACTAGAAATACAGGAACCAGATCATAATACAGTCTTGCAGCATCACAACCACCTGGTATGCCATATCACAGGTCTTAAATATAAATGTGATTTATACTGGCAACCATTCTACCAGAAGAATTGATGAAATGTAGCAGCTACTCGAAGTTCTAGTTATTTTTTCATTAGATATTACTTATTTTCCCTTAAAACATGTCCAAGCATAGTAGGACAAAGTGGATGAAGTCAATTTTATAAATTTAGTAGGCAAATTCATTTCAGAGTTGACATATTTTCCAAATGTACTTTCTAAGAATATTTTCTAAATGTTTTCCACTGTTGTACTGGTTAAGGGTCAGCTAGATATCCTGCCAGGGGGATATACTGTGTTGTAAGCATAGTAGAGCTGTGGAGTTTATGGGCTTTTTGATTTATAGGAGTTGCCTGTATGTTTTCTGTAATGAAAGTATCTGACATAAAAAAATTTCAGACTGTGCCACATAGCTGAAATTTCTTTCTTGGCTAGTAGACCAAACGTTTTTATTCTGTTGATGCTTTTTGCCAGTGTTGTAGGGGTTAAACTTGTGAGATACATGTTAAGTTGTAGGTTAAAATTCTGCCGCCTCTGGCCTGGGAGGTAACTTCTGTGTGATGAGGAAATTAGACATCCAGTACATCCACTGCAGTCCGGTTTCATTGGAGATAAACAACTTTTCTCCAAGCACATAACGCTGTCTGCATCTCCTAAATGGAATTTAGACTGTAGCTTTGCTACAGGCTTCATGGACAAAGAATAGCCATGACACCCCAACTACTTGTGTATCTAGTTCCCTCCTTCATGCAGCAGTGAAACAACTGCAACTGCTGTGTCACTGAGAGATGGGCTTTCTCTGTGTCTGCCTGCCTGCGCTCCCACAGTCCCTTATTGGAGTCACAGCGCTGAAGCCTCTCTTGCCATACTGCCATGACAGAGAAAGGATGAAGAGCATCACTCCTCTAGAAGCCGTCCTCCTTGCTGAGTTGCCACCTGGAGTAGAAAGGACCCATATAATTTTGCATCGCTTTCTCAAGTCACTATGTGGGCTGTAGTACAGGTTTGAAAGGTGATCCCAGAGACTGGCAGACCTGAGCTAAAAATCCTCTTTCCTGGTGCAGACGTTATGTATGAATGCCTATGACCAGGCACCTTATCTTGTTTTACCAGAAAATGGATAAATGGTGCTCTTGCTGCCCTGAGGAAAAGGTTGTGAACATGTGTTAGAAACCCTTGAGCTGAGGTGAGGTGATCCTGGAAACTTCAGCACAGTTCCAAGACAAGTGTCATCCTGGGTGACAGCAGTTTGTTTCCAAGACACTTGTTTGTCTGGGTACAGTTGCTATTTGTAAGTGTTTCGGACTAATGTCTCAAAGTCTGGAGGAACCTTCAGTCCTTACACAAGGCAACTGTGTTAGCCTTTCTTTATCGTTGGTTGGTTGGGGCAAGGCAACTCTTGTAGTGATGGATATCACTAAGTTGTATGGCCTTAGTGTCACAGACATCATAAAGAATAGTATCTCATACTTACGAGGTAGAAATATGTCATGTAGTGGATATTCTGTTATTGGGTGTAGTAGTTTTTAATTCTTCTTCCTTAACATACCCCTGATTCTATGCTCACAAGAATATTTTGATTTAAATGAGAATAAATTAGGGGAAATTTAAAGCAGATGAGCTGTCCCTCAGTGGTAAGGTTTCTGTTCACTTCAGAGATTGCTGGCTGGTGTCTCTTTCCAGTAAGTACACATTACATAACTTGTCCCACATTTCTTTCTCTTTTTAGTATCTCAGTGTTAGGAAAATTATGTTCTCATTAATCATTATAGCTTCTCATCTTATTCTGTGGAAACAAATTACCCTCTGCTGCCGTTCCTGCACAGGAACATACTTGAATCTAAACAAGTGCATATACGTGATTGGTTCAGGGAAGGAAGTGTCAGCTAATGGGGCTTTGCTTCTGCAAAAGTATGAAACCAGGATTTGTCTCTGTACTCAGTGGATTGCAATGCTGTGTGGTAGTGTCACTTGCCAAATAAGATTTTCCCTTCAGCCCATGCATAGCTTCTTAGAATGTCAATGGAAACTGCATGCATTTGCTGCAGAGAGACCAGCAGTTGAGTATTAAATATAATGCTGAATCCTACAACATATTGTATCTTGTCTGTATGTGAAAACATTTTGGCTGGAAAAGCCATACTTGCTAGAAAGCACCTGTACAATTGGGAAAAACCAGCAGGCCTCTAAATTCCTGTGTAAGACTGTCACCAACTTTACAGAGACTGTTTTTAGAATACGTTTAAAATCTAGATGCCTAAAATTACGTGTGCAGCACCATATTCAGGCTACAAAACAGTGGGCTGATTTTAAGACATGATGGGCATTTGCGTGTTTTACTGTTTATGGGTCTCAGCACTTCTGAAAAGTAAGTAATTTTTATTTACATGTTTTGAACATGAATTTAGTGACTTAACTTATCCAACACTATAAATATAGAGGCTAGGTTATTTTTAGACTTCACAGTGCAATACTGGGTAAAAGGACTTTTGAAACAGAGATTATTGGTTACAAAGCCACAAACTTGGACCAACATTTTTCAATAACTGTTGATTTGTTTTTATTCCGGACATTAACTGGGAAGACTGAGATAGCAAGTTAAAGACTGACTGCAGATAATCTTATGGGAACCGATCCTGTATCTAGAGGTTAGTTTTCTTCAGTGAAGAGATCTGAGGAAAAGTTGCCCTCAGGATAGATTGACTTTTTTTTAAAGTCACTTGTAAGAATTTAGTACTCTGTATAGTTTGAATTCAGGATTACTTGTACATGGAAAATCAGTTTCCTATTTGGCCTCTGAAGAGAGATGAATTAACATTCATAACTGCTCATGTGGAAGAGCACATGTTGTAGTTTGGAAAATAAATATACAATACTAAGAAAGACCAGAACTTTCAGTACAAAATGCATTAATTTCATTCAGATTAGTACTTAAGAATTAAGCTTTTCTGCTGACTTCCTCATTTTAGTGGTGAGAAATAAAATCCTTATGTACTGGAGGCAGCAGAAATTAAGAAGTCATCTAAATAAACTTCTGGTCATCTTCAGCTGACCATCATGTGACCAAAACAACTGATGGTACTTTGCAATCATGCAATATTTGCTGACTTTATAGGTATTGAGTGTCAGTTAGCATCCAGGCTTGTGGAGCAGGGATACCTGGATGTGTTTTAAAAACTTTCAGTGATTATTTGTTTAATAAAGTAGCAGAATTTATGTTTATTAGTAAGGTGACACTTCTAAAGCTCCAAGTCTACCTGTCATTTGCGAAAGTTCTTAAGGTATTTTTGCTTAGGCAGACACAATATTAGCAAAGAAGTAGGGTCTGTTTGTTTTGTGATTTATCCAGAATCAGAAATGAGATGTAGACCTCGTTTTGATGTTATAGTCTGGCTTTTCTTGTTTTTCTTTTGGTGGTTTCATTATCAAAGGAACTTAAGTGTTTCTGGCTTGTTACAGTTTATTGTTTGCTGAGGAAAAAGATATGCCTTTGCTTACTAATAAACCAGTCTCCCATGTGAAATTGGAGATTCTTCTTTCAGAAATTAAAGCCCAGCTTGAAAAAGATTCAAGACTATTTTTATCACTGTAAAAAAAAAAAAAAAAGCCAACCAAAAACCAACCAACCAACCAAAAATCAATCATATGTGGGCTTTCCCTCCCCCCTATCTGTCTCTTATGTGGGGAACTGATTTCTGCAGTCAGTGATGCAAATCATTACCAACATTTTTAGTTAATTTTCTTTAAATGGTACTGATAATGTCACTGTTCTGCTTTGTTACATTTCCAGTGTTTGGGTATTTCCTGGTGATCCCATTAACTTCTAAGTTAATTGCAGTACTTTGTGGCTGAAATGTAAAAAGCCTGTAGTTAAGCAGATTTTCCTTTTGTAAAGGTAGCACAGAAGTACTGCATTAGAAGTACCATTTCTGCTTTTCTGTTTCACCAAAGTGTGTCATGACCTTATCTTTCAATAGTTCAAAAGTATGTTAAAAGCCTCTGCTTGTCAGTACCTAATCTTATTACGTGAAGTTGAATACTATATCATTGGCTTAAGCAAGTATGAAATTTAAAACTGTACCACATCATAAACGAAGAAATATTATTAAATTATACCCCCCAACTATACCTCTGCAGTTTGACCCCTGTGAAGTGCAAAGTACTGCAGTAGTTTTCATTGTGTAGAGCACATGTAGTATACTATTGTGCAGTTGTTTTGGGGATATTTCTAAACTTGTGATTATTTTTTTGGCATTTCTTCCATTTTTTCCTTTAGTTGTTATTAGATGCACAGAAAATTTCCCAGGAAGCAGATTGCTATAGCAAGTACATATTTTACAGTATTTTTGGAAGGTGTACTATAGGTTGGATACTATTCTTTACCAAATATGAGCAAAAACATTGGAGATCATCCTTGCTAGATTACTATATCGAGATGCACTGTGAGCAGTCTGCCCCTTTAATATTTTTTATAGAAAGTAATTTACTGCATTCAAATAATCGTGAATTGAAGTACATAACTTTTAAACATTGAGAATAAAAGACCGAATTTTGATCCATAGTTCCATCTTTGCATAGATGGCTGCAAGAAGAAATATTTCAAAATAGGAGAAGGAATATTTCACTCTTGAGATATGCTTTATTCCCTCTTAATGTTGCTGCTCTTATTTCTTTCTTCACAGATTCACTTTGTTTAGATACTTTCCATGACTTGTGAGCTTGTTAGATGGTTAACAGAAAACAAAACTCCTACCATCTCATATTTTCCACTTTACAAGAGTCCAGCCATGCCATAGTTGTTTTCCATTCTTGGTCTTGTATTCTACAGATGCGGAATTACGCTATATGGGAGTGCATTGTGGAATTGTGCATGTGTCTTTTACTTTACTGAGTTAATTTCTTCATTACTTTAGCTACACTGAATGTGGGCATTGAGCCCAGTGGAGTAACACTTGCAGTACCAAGAGTTTTCTACACCTTAATTCAGACAAAGCTTATCTGTCAAATCAAATAGAAACCGCCAGCATTTGCAGATTATTTACTTTTTCAAATTCCTCTTTTGCTTACAATAGTGAACAGAACTAAAAGGGACAGGAAACTGTTGAATGCAAAGGTCTGGAACTTCAAGTTGTCTTAATAGCTCCATCCCCCTTGAAAAATATATTGCAAAAATAAACGTCACTGGTGCAGAACTTGGGGCTTTTTTTGAATGGAGAGCTAGGAGTGTAAAGCTCATTTCCCTAGAAGCATGGACTTCCTTTCATCTTAACTGACAGATGGTATTCTTCAACATCATTTCAGTGGGAAAAAGAGATAGATATAATATAGAGAGTATACACATAAATACAAAGGATTAAAGTTTTGTTGTGGTTTGGTTTTTGTTTGTTTGTTTTTTTCCCTAAGGAAGTACTTATCTTGATGCTGTGATATTTGGATTTAGAATAAATAGCCATGTTCTGTAGCTGTAGGAGAGAAGAGGCATGGACAAGCAGTATCTTAGGGAGGACAGATACAATGGTTTTGCTTTTTTCCCTGTATTGTATTTACTATTAGAGATTTAATTAAAATTAACAGCTGTATTATACATTATCCCATTTGGAAGTGGAAGATAACTTGGCCATGTGCAGCAAGGAAGCTGGAAACACCAATGTCCGCGTGATTTTTGCTAGTCCACATAATGCATTTTAATTACTCCAGCTGACTTCTCTTTCTCCACTCTGTGTTATACCTTAGTGTGGTACTGTAAGGTACTGTTATACTGTGTGTGCAGTGGCTGGAGTTTGTGGACATATATTCACATAAACTTACTGTACATTTGTCATTTATTCTGACAGGCTGTTCCATGCTACTTTGCTTTTATGAAAGATTCATTAGCAATGGATATGTTGTTTTCCATTCATGTCTTTTTTTTTCTGGAAGATTTTTATTTCCAGAAATTAGCATTGGTAATTCATTCAGATTTTTTTTAACTTTTTGTTCATAAAAATACCCTGCCACCAAACTGATCTCATCTACATTTATTATCAATCTATGTGTTTAGAAGCAGAAGCTAACTCTGCTTTGTTGAGGAAAGTGGCAAGTTTGTAAAATTTTACTCATTTTTTAATTAATCATACAGCTTCTTATTAAAGCATTTTTCAAGAAGTCACAAAACAAACTCTTATGCCATCTACAGTGACATAGTTTTTAACATATGTCACCTTCTCCCCAGGTTAATGGAAGAAACTCCGGACATAACCATGCTTTCATTTGGTGCCTTTGAATATGGTTGTGCTATTCTTTTCCCTTTAGTGGCACAGTTGAGCGCCTTGGTAGCAGCTGACTGTTAGGATAAATACAAACAAACATGTGCTCCTTAATAACAGACATTATCAAGGCCATCTGAATCTTAATTATTTAAGGTTGAAGACATTGCCAGTGGCTCATGGGGAAACTCAAAGATTCTTTTAATTTGGATGTGATTTGTTTGCTTTATTATGGACTTTAAGTGAGACTAGAGTGGTGACATAGGAGCAGGCAGGTGCTTCCATTATGATAAAACAAATG
Organism: Psittacus erithacus; assembly: GCA_009867235.2. Taxonomy (NCBI): domain Eukaryota; kingdom Metazoa; phylum Chordata; class Aves; order Psittaciformes; family Psittacidae; genus Psittacus; species Psittacus erithacus. The sequence continues at coordinate 1,498 of WYDI02015994.1, read as the reverse complement.
TAGACTCCCCTTTTATTTCTTCTGATGTTTTTTTTACTAATCCTTCAACTGCCCTTTAAGGTTAGTCGCAATTCACCCTGCTATGGTGCCTAACAGTAAACAGCTCCAAAACCTTAAATTCTCTGTCGTAGAATTTGGTGAGTTTTGTCTGGGAGACTGGGCCATAACTCAGTCAGTCTCTTGAATTTCTAGATTGTTCTTTCAAAAGATTTTGAGCTTCCTTGCCATTTCTTTTCTGAGCTGTAAGAATGAAATCATGCTGGTTGTTAAATATGCACTACTACTATAAATAGTAAGTGGATTATAGGTGAAGATTGGAACGGGGAATGCCTGCATTGAAGTCCATTGTTACCATTTTTTCAACAGCTTTGGGCAACTCACATGTTCTTTCATTGCCATATTTTCTACCGTGTGTACAAGGAGATGACATCTATCTACCCCATGTTGTCGAACTCAGGAATAATCAGGTAGTATCTCTGTGGTAGTCATTAAGTAGTGCTCTATGAATACCTCCTGTATCATCTTATTTAGCTCTAAAGTAAAGTTTTATGGCATTTAAATTCTGCTTCTGCTGCAGCATATAAGTGGGCTACCTGGTAATTATGTTGTTTGGTTTTGGTGTCCCGACTGATCTCCTTTAACTGTATCGTGTCTTCTCTATCGAAATAGAGGTCCTTTCAGGGAAAGCATGCAGTATATTAGCTTATAGGAATTGCCTACCATTGCCTTCTAGTGGACAGCACTAGACTAAGTTAAAATGCTTATCTTAGTTTGGGCTTCAAAGTTGGACACTGAAAGAATACACTAGCATTTCTTCAGGAAAAAGGCAATTGCTTTGTCAGTAGATCTGCCTTTCAGTGTCTTTTCTGTCTTGAGCCATTAACTAATACTAGATTTTACTGGTAATGATTTGCAAATAACTTTAGATACCATTGTTGATGAATACTGACTTAGCAATTCAGCCAGCCTGAATTTTGTCATTTTTTTCTGCTAAGGAAACAGAAGCATCTAACATCTACAGCCTAGCCCATCCCAACAACACAGCTGAAGTTTTGGAAAAAAAAAAAGAGAGAGAAAAAACCATAATATGCTGTTAGTAAGTTTGAAATGCTTAGTGACAAATAGACAATCTTTTAACAGAAAACAAATTAAATTCACTAGCTGGTGTAGTTATTGCACCTAACTACAGGACTGTGTAGAGTCTTCATGTTGCTGAGTGTCCAAAACATGATAGTCTGCTTAGCTCTTTCATAAAAAAGAATAAAAATAAATATAGCCTCTTTGATTTTATTTTTTTAGTGGTGTGATATGCCAGGCACAGCTACAGGTTGGGCAGAGGAGAGATTCAGAGCAGCCCTGTGGAGAAAGACTTCGGGGTGTTCGTCAATGAGAAAATGAACATGAGCCAGCAGTGTGCACTTGCAGCCCAGAAAGCCAACCGTGTCCTGGGCTGCATCAAAAGGAGCGTGACCAGCAGGTCAAAGGAGGTGATCCTGCC